>CAJUYG010001941.1:0-45795 GCA_910591675.1 Galerucella calmariensis
AAAGTAGTGGGTAGGTGGCTAGATGATTCCATTAGTAATAGTAATTTTTACTGCCTTTCCCAAGTTTCAAAGCTTCACATTTTTCACCGCCTCTAAACACAACTGTTTAACATCACCCATTTTTAAAGAATCAATCTTTCTTGAAACTTCTTCCTTTATCTGAACGAATACCAGTAAATTTCTCTTTATAATGGGAACATAAAGAATGCAGCTCTTTCCTTGGCGAAGCGGGATGAAACTTAATATTCTTTGAATATGGCCAATTCTGTAATTTTTTTTTCTACCAGTTGGTTGTGGGCCATTTTGCTGGAAGTTTCTAGTGATATTTTGCATTATCCATTACTATTATATCGTTCTGTGGAAGAAGATCTATGATTTGTTCGAACCATTCTCCAAAGACATCAACATTAATGTCCTCATGCTAGTCACCGGTACCAGTAGATTGAAAAGTCAATAAATCACTTCCAAAAAGTCTGTCTTCGACTTGTAACATTTTCATATTTCACAATTTATTTGGTGTATGTGCCTCGTTGATCTATGTTTCATCTAAATAAAATAAATTTCTTCTTTTTTCTTATTGATTTTATAGTTCTCAGGTAACTAACCTCTTTTGTCTATTAAAAAATACTTTCTGGAACGCTTTTTCCAACAAAACTCCATTTCTTTTAAAATCTTCTATAGTGCGATTCAACTCATTTCATATTATCTCGAACCGTGGCAAGAGTAGACAAAGCTGTCAGAAATTCATTCCTAAAGAAGAACGCATGCACTTTCCTTCAATGTGTGCCTTTAAAATAATTTTCTATTTGGAACTTTGCTTTTCCTGGAGCTTAACTTGCTGTTTGATAAGTTTGTAAATTGTAGATTTCCAAATACCAACCATGCTACTACCTAATTCAACTGTGCCATCAACACTTGTATGTGAATGTTTGTCTGTAAATGATTTGAGACAATCGAATATCAATTTTTGGAACTTTAGTTCTTTACGTCAGGTTATGTTTGAGCGACCGGGGGTCGCGTCGCAAAAAATCTGACCGTTACGTTACGTTATGTAACGTTGCTTTGTTATGTGCCTTGCTTGCGTGCGTGTGCTCTCTCCTGAGTCTCTCTCTCGTTCACGAAGCAGCGATTCACATGCTTCGGCCGGGAATCGAACCCGGGCCGCCCGCGTGGAAGGCGAGCATTCTACCACTGAACCACCGATGCTATATTAAAAATGCAAAGCTGGTATTCCCAGTGCTGGTGATTTTACTTGAATTTGTTCGGATAAATTTTTACTATTATTTCCATAATTTTTTTTGCGCGATTGATCTTTTTTGTTTATATACAGCATCGGTTGTCAGGACGGCAGGTTGTGTTTACTGGTGTTTAACACGTCGGTAAGTGATTTACTTACCGTTCAGACGTCGAAAAGTAATAAATAACATAAAAACAATTTCACCAAAATGCAAAATATATTTCAAACTGATCGAGAAGTATAAATGTCTCTTTTGACATTTCGTTCATTTCGAAGAAATTAAAATTATATTATTCTGAATTTATTTCAATACGATCGCGCAAAAAATGGTGTAAGCATCTCGAACGTTAAGGGTAATTACAACGTTTGCATGTAGATTCCTCTCGTAAAATAATTGGACAAAATTGTGCGATATGGACAATCCACACCAGTCCAACAGCATATTTTTTGTACGACCCACTTAAGAAAAAATATAGAAAATAAAAATTTCCATAAACTGTAATATAACCTAAAACTAAAAATTTAACAATTCAATTTCATGCTTCCACTGATTTTTTTGTGGTAAACGTACAGTTCTTGAATGTCCAATTTGTATAATGCTACGGTTTCCTTTTCAAATATACGATGCTGTTATAAGTAGATGTTGCCAGTAAGACTCCCTCATGACGGGTACCATTATCTATAATAATGAATATTCTGCTAAATATTTCAAACGTCTACCTGTTGTCGTTATCAATATCAAGCAGAATTAATAATTATTTAATTATTTAAAAAAAGAATTAACCCGAGTCTACCGCGTGAGAGTCTGGTTTGCTTACCACTAGACCACCGAGGAATATGCAAATTGTTTGTCTATAACGTCAGATGTATTACATAATTTTTGCTTAAAAGGAACTAAAGTTCCTACCGTGTGTCCCGCGACACGTTCTACCTTTGTTTCTCATGAAATAATGAAGAACCAATTTTTCGGAACTTACGCAGCGTTTCCAAATTTTCTATTCTATAATCACTCAATTCACAACAGCAAGCTGCAACTAAACGACTTTTCTAGTAAACTGTAACGAATACACAACTTGGACCTCCTTACTAAATGGAAAATTGTTCGTTAGGTATATTAATCCAATGATACGGTTACGTAATAATTCATACACAGGGCTTCTGGCTTGTCCAAGGCTTTTTTCATTCTGTACCCGCTTATGGTTATAAAAGACCATAAGAGACTGACAACATGTATTAGCTGAGATATATTTAAAGCCTAGTCAAAGCACACATAAAACATCACAAAAAATACAAAAAACTTGAAAATTTAAAATTGAGTATTTAAAAGTTTTTCCATAAAGTTCAATTTTTCTCAATAATAGACAATTATTCACAATAAATACTTATCAGACCTCTTTCAGCAAACCTTCTATAACTTTTTATAGTGTTTATAATATTATCTGAAAATTTGTGAACTTTATAATGAACCTATTTAGAAGTGATCGCGATACAAAAGAACACACCTATGGCTCAGGTAAGAAAGAGAAGGGAGCAAAAATAAAGGTGAAAAGCAGGTGAGAGAGCGGCTTATACGCGACGCCGCGTAATAACAACAACAACAATAATAATAAAATATTAACAACAAAAATCTCAACAACTTACATTCAAAAATGGAGTCTGTTATTAAAACTATAAAAAAATGAAGTGGGGTAAAAAAATTAAGGTTCAATGAAAAATGCAGATACAAAAAAAAGTTTCAAGTAAAATTAGAAGATTACGGTAAGAAAAACGACTTTTTAGTAGAGGTTTACGTGAAAAATCGATGATAATACATAAAAAAAATGTTTTCCAATGTATTTGTAGATTTCAGAACACATTTTATATAAAAATTTCTTCCTAAATGTCATTGTTTATTCACTATCGTAAAATTTAAAACATGAAAATGTTCAAAAATACTACTAGGGAAATTTCGTATATTTTTAAAAATAATGCAGATACGAATAAAATGTTCAGACAAACTTTGTAGATAAATGTATTAGCTACAATTTTTTAGGCGAACATTTTTCTGTAGTTTCATTATTTAAGCAATTAGAGTGAAAAAAACAAAAATTTACCAGACGATTTTCCGGAAAATTGCATGCCTAGCATCTTAAAGTTGTTAATCACAACCCATTTAAATACTCAAATTTTAATTTTCAAGTTTTTTGTAATTTTACGGTTATTTTGTGTACTTTGACTAGGCTATTATAAAAGTTTTAGGACATACGTTTTGCATTATGAATTAGGTTTTATAACTATCCCGTACATAAAAATAGACTATAATTATGTATCGTTCTTGGGACGGTGCAAAAGCTGCTGTACAAGCCGAGAGAGAGTGATCACTGAAAATGTGGATGTGTTAGTTCAACGCTATATAGAGTACTCGATACGATTCCAGAACGGTTCACACATGCCTGCTGGAACAAAGCTAATGTATACTTTAGCTCTGATTAACCATGCATTTGATTTGATAATTAATGGCAAAATCATCCGTGATTATTAATTTCCAAAATTATTGGAAATTGTTAGTCTTTTTTCCCTATTTAATTGAACAGGACGTTGAACAGATTACACTTTTGACAGAAAATTCAATAGAATTATTAAATTCCAAAGTGAAATGTAGAGTAGTCTATTTATAACAGACCTACTGAGCTTTATCACACTAATCAATCACACTGTATTCGTTTCAAAGAAAACACTGGTGCGATACTTTTTCGCAGATATCTATATGGAGTTGGGTTAAAGTATGGAACCAAGTAAATATCTTTTAAACGAAACGAACAGTATTTATAAAAATTTGCAGGTAAGTGCAATGGATCAAAATGCATCCAATGTAGATTTTTTCGTTAATAATATACTCCCGGTTTAACCGGAAATGCCATCAACTTCTTCAATTTAAACAGGACACCCTATATATTTTTACAGATTTTGAAAGTGCTTGTTATTTTGAATTCATACACACTGATTTTAGTGTGAAAAAATTTGTAGAAACGAGACATAACTCACTGTTAGTTGTACAATAGGTGTAAATTTCATTATTTTAGAATAATGAGAAACAAAATTACTTCAAATGTTCAAAATGCTCGCCGTTTACTTGCTGACAATATGCCATCCTATCAACAGACTCTTGAGTCACTCTTCTCGAAACTTTTTCACGTATTAGTTCACATTCATCAATAATTATTTGTCTCAATTCCTGTGAGTTTGTTGGTCGTCTAACGTGAACACGTGATTTTAGATAACCCCAATGGAAAAAATCTAACGGGCTAAGATCCGGAGAACGAGCAGGCCACTCTATGAATTCTCTACGTTCAATCCATCGATTTGGAAAATTCGCATCCAGAAAATCTCTAGCCCGTCTATCATAGTGCTCCATCTTGTTGAAACCAAACATTTTGTGGTAATTGCCCATTCTGTTGAAGTGCAGGAATAATTTCGTTATTTAGTAGATCCAAATGCTTGTCACCATTCAAGTTTCCGTCGATAAAAAATGGGCCTATAAGCCAATTTCCGACAATTCCCATCCAAACATTTAACTTCTGTGGATGCTGGGTATGTGCTTCATGAATCCAATGAGGATTCTCATTTGACTAATACCTTGAGTTTGGCGATTAACTGTTCCACTTGAACAAAAATTTGCCTCATGTTAGAAGCAAAATTTCCATCGACATCACAAATGTCCATTAGCCGTTCGAAAAATTCCAGCCGTCGGTTAAAATCATCGTAAGACAATTCTTAAACCAGCTGTACCTTATACGGATGATACTTCTCAATTTTCATTATCTTTCCTACATAATGTCGACTGATACCATGGTTTAGTGCCAAATTTGTGGTGGAAATTTCAAGTGATTCTTCTAAATAGATTGCAATATTTTGTTTAACAGTTTCGTTCGTTGCAGTCCGCGGTCTTCCAGGTTTTATCAAATTTTTCACCATCCCAGTTGTATCAAAATGTTGTAATGTTTTAGTTACTGTTGAGCGTGATATAGGATTTCTCTCCGGATGCAAAATATTTAAAATATGACATACTTCTTCATGAGTTCGAACACGATCATCATTAAAATTTCAATACGCTCTTTTCACTCAATTGAACCATTCTAAGTTGTGAAATGTATTTCCGTCAATTGAAATTTGACACTTGGCGAGCCAAAGACGTACCTACTAAACAGTACTCGTTCATTCATTACTATGGATACAAAAAACATCAATCAGTTTATCTATAGTTATTTTCCTAACAAGTGCGGAAAGTGATACTTTCCCGCACGCGACTGCAGTTGACCCGAACGACGCGGAGCGGAGTTCGGGCAAGCGGTTAAGGGCGGGAAAGACACTTTACGCGTGAGTTAGGAACATTATTTTTTCTACGACCGTATACACAAAAAAGTATACCTACCCATTTCTCAAAAGTTATTTCATTTCAACATACATATACAAAACTTCAACCAAAAACTATCAATTATTATAAATATTACTTTAAGAAACACAATTTGTTGCATTCTGTAAATTACCTAAAATTCCCGGTCCAATGGAGTTATTTGGTGTTAGCTGGTAAGTTGATGATGTCGATGAGGATGGCATCGATTGCAGGTCACATAAAGATGACAATGAAGGTGACGGCAACGGTCTTAAGTCATTTGTAGATGGAAGAATTTTATTTGATATATTTTTTTTATATTAAACACGGGTGGTTTGATAGTTGTTTTGTGACACTACTTCAAAGAATGTATTTTATTTTTTCAAAAAATAAAAAATGCAACAAAAAGCTAGAAAAGATGTAGATTTTATTTGATGAACTAGTTCGTAAATATTTATTTACCTGCTGTTACAATAGTTATAACTTCCGAAGTGAAAAACTATCTAATAAGGTCAAAATTTGCATAATTTTACTTTCTAGCACTAGTGCGGGAAAGTGACACTTTCAAAACTAAAATGCGTGCGGGACAGTGGGTTAAAACGCACGGTCGTAGAAAAAATAGTTTTTTGCTCTAATGCAAAATACTCAAAGGAGGTTGATTAATGTGCTATATTCCTCGTTTTTACAAACTTTTTTCACACTAAACTTAGTATGTATGAATTCAAAATGACAAGCTCTTTTAAAATCTGTTAAAATACATAGTGAGTCCCATTTGAATCAAAAAAGTTGATGACATTTCCGGTTGAATCGGAAGTTTATTATTAACAAAAAAGTGTACATCAGATGCATTTTGTTCCATTGCACTTATTTGCAAATTTTCATAAATATCCTTCGTTTCGTTTAAAATATATTTACTTGGATCCATACTTTATTCCAACCCTGTATTTTTTAATGTAAACAACAACAATTTTTTCATAAAGTATCATTACAGTTTCCTGTAATATTGTCTTATTAAATATAGCGCGTTACAGCGTCACCAATAGATATCACAGAATAATTATAATTTTTATAACGCTAATTAAGTTATAAAAATATTTTTCTAAAACATTGACCGACTAAGAAGTAACAATTGAATCTACTTCTTGGAATAGTTTATATAATTATTTTTGGGTATTAATTTTTTTATGCTTTCAGTAAACCCACTCCGTTTTTGGATCCCTTACTAAAGAACTCCATCTGGTTGTCAGCATGTAGTACTAGACCTCCATTTTTATTTAATATCGATGAAAAAATGGGACGTATCGAACACCCGTACAAAAAAGAATTGAAATTTTATGATGAAAAAATCTATGGAGTTTACGGACAGGGTATCTACGATACATATTGATTGTATAGTTTTATCGAAATTGTAAATAATAAAAATATTCCCAGTTGTATATACCATGCATATTTTAATTTAAAAATTACCATAACATCAAAACGCTGCTTCTGCAGCATCCGAACAATGGGCTTTAAATGTAATATTTGCATCAGAAGATACAAAAATGGAATTTATATCAACGTTTGTAGTAGAGGTATGTATACATCCAGTGAAAAGAGCGAAGCCTGGATTCTCATTCAATCATATTCTCTCTTTTAGAGGCGTTTTGTGTTTTGTAAAATTTTTCAATCAGTGTTGTCGTCCATTAGTTATATTATACACTGCCTGTTTGGCTAATGCATCCCCAGTGACGTGACAAAAAAATATTTTTCAGCTTATCGTTTTAAATATTTTCCAAAAATGACCACAAAGAGCTCAAGACTCTGTATAATCACCACATATAGTTTGTGCTCTTCTTCAAATTTTCGTTACCTAGCCGTAGGTTTCAGTAGATTCTGTTTATAGAATTTCATACCTTGGAAGCTCTAAAATGATAAGAAACTGCTGACCATTTTGGTCATGGGGACTGAATATAAGGAACACAAACTCTGTAAATAGAAAGTGCCCGTCGAAAGGATGAAAATCGGTGGCGTTGGTATAGCTAAAGGGTCAACATTTTTCACAGTAGGAATGACGCCGACGTGGTTAATTATTTCGAGTTACGTAAATGAAAGGCCGTAGGAAAGTGCGGCCAGTTCAATATTGATAAAGGATACAGAAAACAAAGGATTATCATAATGTCGGATAGTCAAGAAGCCATTAAAGCACTGAGCTCTTGTGTAGTCAGTTTCAAAATGGTGTGGGAATGCCTGGATAAACTCAATAAATCAAGCGAGAACCATATAGTTACCTTACTGTGGATTCCAGGACACACTGGAATAGAAGGAAATGAAATAGCAGATGAACTAGCAAAGAGGGGGACTGAAATACCTTTCTGGGTGCCTGAATCCTTTTGCGGAATCAGTCCCAATGTAATATTGGGAGAAATAGGTAAAGCCGAAGAAAACAGAAGATCTGACCATTGGAAAGATCTAGAAGGGCTAGGACAATCAAAGATTTTTCTGGGTGACTACAAACTGTTGAGATCAAATGAATGCTGAAGTCAAAGTGAAACTGCGCTAGAAGTTTCAACAGGGATCCTAACGGGACATTCTCTTCTGAACGGGCACCCGAAAAAGCTCAAAATAGTGACGGAAGTAGAATGTAGATTTTGTGTCATGGAGGAAAAAGCCTTCATCCACATACTTTCCAACTGCACAGCACTATAGAATTCTAGAGCACCGCACCTGGGAGATTACTGGGTAGAAGAGGAACATTTACCTAAGTTGAAGCCTGCACATATCCTAAAATTCCTCCGGGAAATAGGACTAAAGGAGCTACTAGTTTCTAAAACTCTCCTCAGAAACTGAGTAGAAGTAGGAAGGCCCAATAGATCTTTTTGGTATCAGTGAATGTCACCCCAAAATATATACATATATAGGTACATACAGACATGAAAGGTTTGTGCTTGGTTTCAGCGAATGTAAAGGGAAAAATAAGTATTTCGCGTAGCTGGTGTTATGTTTGGTTAGAGGTGAGCTTCTTCAATATCATTATACATATAAATTATGAGTAAAAATCTGGTCACGGAGAATTCATAAGGGGCTCATGTGCTGTTCATACATTTTAATATGATTATTATTAAGATTGAGGTGGCGAATATAATCATTTGCTTCCAAATTTATACCCAAAGACATTCTTTCTATCCAAGCCACTGCCTGAGAATTGATATAGGCAAAGAAAAAGTTACTGTGTTGATTTATTAAGAAGATAATTAAAGTGATAAATACTCACTTGAATAATAGTATATTCTAGGGTGAGCGATCATGAAACATTTAAAATATACTTCACATTCTACACCACAGCGTTCACAAACGCAGCTCGAGAAGCGTTTACCCCGTAGTCTGACTGACAAATACACTGTATGTTTACGTTCCTCACCCAATTCATAGATTATGTACGCACTCCTTATGTCATCAGTCATTTTTGGTTAAGCGCGAATTTTGAACTGATGGCATTTTTTTCAAATAACTTCGTCTTGATAGATAATTTCAAGCAGCAAACATATTAAAGACCATCTCCTGTGTACCTATACAAAACTATGTTGCGCAGTTTTTTGTTAAACTATCATGACTGGCTTCTCAAAATATATGAATTTGTCCATTATTGACCTAGGTTGATAATATAAAAAATTATTAACCACTAATAGAGAAATTCAACTCCTCGGTTGGCTAGAATACGCAATAATAGCCAACTTCACAGCTAGTAGTGAAAAAAATTATTTTATTCACTGTAGGTCAGAAAAAAAACAGAGACTGAGGTGTATAGTGAATTTACGTCTAGCTGGACAACTTTTCACAGCATTTTTTTCTCAATGTTGATTTATTCAAATTTTCTATAAAAATGAACACTACTTATGTGACGGATGTTATGTTAGATTAACTCGGTCGGCGTACTTCACTCTGTCTTTTCAACCTCTAGCTATTTCCGCGCCATCTGCTCTTTACTGCTAACCGCTGGCATTTTTTCTACTTTTTCCTAAACAAGTTTATGCTCCTCACTTCATAACTAGACTCCAAAGTTTTCCTATTTATGACATGCATTCTTACTGAATGTCGACTCCTGACTTCAAAATATGTGTTTATTTATTTGAAAGTCTAATGAAACATTCAAAAACTGTTTTCTCAACGACTAAATAATAACGCACAAATTATTTTTACATATTTAGCTGCATAATGATATAAATTCTTCACACCAGTGAATAATAGAAAGAATTCACTCTCGTTAGCCAATCACATTCTATTATTTTTAGAATTCACGCTGAAATGAATTGAAATGAATTGATTAAATCGTCTCTTTAAAACGTCAAAAACCTAAGAATGCAAATGGCTTCTGACAGGGCGTCGTTTGAAACGTCAAAATAATTATAAAATCATAAGTCTACGTATTATAAGAGAAAAAAATGGACAACAGTAGCCATAGTGAATATGTACGCCTCCCGGAACTAATTTCATTTTTCAATGTGAGGATTCCGATTAAAAATATGAGTTACGTATATATATATATATATATATATATATATTTACTCTTCACATTTTTATAAATATGCTCAATAGCCTGTGGTGGTTGACTATGGCGCGGATGATCGAAGTTCGATCCTCACCGGAAGTTTTTTGTTTTCAGTCGTGGAGAAAGTATAGTCTTTTACTTGTGTAGAATGGCTATTATTCACTTGGATGATTCCAAAACTCACTCGCTGCGCTCCCTCGTCTTGGAAACTTCATCCGTGTGAATAATAGCCCTCATTCTGCACTCGTTGAAGAATATACTATTATATTCGTATAAGGAGAGTATTCTAGAACGCTGATTTATTTTCCGAGTAAATTGCTTCACAGCTATTGGTGGTTCATGATAATGATGATGAGAAGGAAACTTTGAACTTTGATCTATATAGGTTTCGACTTAATAATCTCTAAAATTTGGTCACGTTATCACATTCCAGATTAAATTCAATTACTTCAAATGTGAAGCAATCAGCAGAGTCTTTCGGAACTAAAAATGGTTATCCACAAATATAGCTTAAACATTAATGTACACCCGAATTGAATGGGAGACAACTCGGAGACGGCCCTTTTCAAAAACAGGCTATAACGTCCGTTCCGGAAGACAACTCGACCCCACCAAAAAAATCACATATTAGGAATTTTTTAGGTTAAAAAAAAGGAAAGTTTTTTGATGATCCCAATTATTTATCAAAGTGAACTTAATCAAATGTGTCCTACATAATTGTTCAAGGCTTAATAAAAATCTTTGACGTTTATAAAAATTAAATTAAGGCTACCAAAGTAACACATTTCATTTACCAAGCAAATAATGATGTATAGATCGAAGCATATAATTCAGAAAAAATGATGAAGTTTAGCATATTCTAAGCATTATTTTATAGAATAATTTCAGCCTTCCTTAAAAGAAGCCTTATCTTCTTTAAGACTAAATATTGCAACCAAGTAGCTAGTAAGTCATGAAAAGTAGCCAAAAAAAAGAGATAATTACTTTAAAAAATGCCAAAAAAATGGATAGCCAAATTGGAATTTAGTGTGGTCATATAATGCCTTCAAGTGCTTCAATAAGTGCAATACTATGAAGTTTTGTATTGGAATTAATCTGGATTTTAAATAGGAATTAATTCCAAAAAAAATCCACAGTATTGCTATAACCTTAATGTGATTCTAAATCTCAATTCAGTTGAAAGGCTTCCTGATATTTTAGAAATCATTTTAGATCATGGAGAAAAAGATTGAAATGAAAATGAATGAAAAATTACAAAACTACGGAAATTTGGAAGAGCAGGTGCGTATTACAGGCGTGTATATAAAAGTAGTAGCGCAGCTAAAAGTTACAACGAAATAACTATAGACACAGAAGATCACCTTCCTGGTTCTTGGACCACGTCTCTTCATTGGCCTTGTCGTAAGACTGTTGTTCCCATCCCCTGCCTCAGGAACAACACACAAAATTTTTTCTCCACTTTCTCAAGGTCTCAATAACTTCAAAGGTGTTCATTTTTTATCACGAAATAATTATAAAATATGACCAATAAAACAATCAATTACTTAAAACATAACCTCACAATAATCTTCTTTTTCTTTCAACTTTATAATTTTGAAAGCTTTCACAAAGCAATACAAACAGCTATCTACCTTTTAATTCCATAAAGCTTTGTATTGGCATGGAAAAATGCTTATTAAATACAATAAAGACATGGCCGAACCGTTTGCTCACGATAATGAGCAATGTTGCCATAGTTTTCATATCTATATATTAATAGGTATGTAATACTATTTTTATATATAGAATATACAAATAATCTGGTTCAAAATATTATTTGTTTTCAAAACTGGGATAAAAATTTCAGGAAATCTGGGAAAGATAAATCAATTTAATCCATCACATATGATATTATCAATCAATCCAACTAGAAATACTATAAGAAACTTCAATTTCAATTGGATGTATATAATTCATTGATAGGTATCAAAATTGAATATGACAACACCGTAATTCAAAATAAAATAATTTAATTTATAAAGAATATTTTGCTCACAGTTATCACTGGCCCCTCTGTTTTCAGGAAGTATTTCATTCACATTTCACAGAAAAGTAAGGTTTGCAGAGATTTCTAATGGTTCACAATGATATTTTCCAGATTCAAAGTCATCCAAAGATGGAGTCACTCGCCCTCAGTGTCATGTTTAATTGTATTTCTGTTTGGGGAGTGAGGTATTTGGATATTTTAGAAAAAGTTCAGCTATATTTCCTGAGAAGAGTTCTTTTAGTTCCTATCAATACTCCAGATGCTATAATCCGTTTAGAGACTGGAAGAGTCAAGTTTGCATTTAATATTTTTAAAATGTCTCTCAACTGGATACACAAAATACTAACAATGGATAATCATCGCTATCCTAAGCTCTGTTTCTAACAACAACTTCATTTGGCCAACTATACAGATATGAAGTATAACTGGATAGTTCAGTTGAAAAAGTTCTTTGTTGATATTGACTGTGACCATATATGGAACAATTTGAATCATCCTTCTTTTATATCGCAGAGGAAAGATTTGTTGTCCAAATATTATACATATTGACATGTATCAGATGTCAGTGTTGCGTCTCGATATTCTTTCATGTATTTGTATTCTTCTTTTCCTACCACCTGTGAACCAAGCACGTACCTGGCTTTAAAATTACCCATCCAGGTTACCCGCACTCTTGCTCAATTGCGTATGTCTAACCATTTTAAAATTAAATTTACATTAAATGGTATTGGATACATTATTGACCCTGAATTGGATTGTACTGTTTGTAATATTCATGAAAAGGAAACTATTTTCCACTTACTGTTTGATTGTCCGATTTATACAACAATGAAACGGAATATCCCTTGCCTTGAAAATGTGAACTCACTGCTTCATGCCTTAAATGAAATCACAATTTTTGAGGCTGGGAAAATTGCGGAATACATTTGGAATATATTGAAATTACGCCAATTTGTCTTAAATGAATAATGTTTTGTATGTAGTTGTTAAGATTCGCTTAACCTATCCCATTTTAAAAATACTTTTTTATATATATAGAATTATATTGTACCTCGCTGTAACATTGTTTCAGAAGCAATAAAATCATTATTATTATTATTATTTTTATCATTTTCCAGATTCAAAAACAATAATATTTGTCATAATATATTGAAGGAAAGATCTCTGCTATCACAGTTGACGATGTTTGTTTTTGTAAACACTTACATAACTGTTGGCATAAATTTCCAATATCAACCTAATACTTATCCAAAAAAAAACTTCATAACATTCTCACGAGAGATGTTTAACTGCGCATGATCATTCAAAGCGTTGAAAGCCATATCTGGACTAAGCGACTGCTTCTTTATATCGCTTTGACAGCCAATGTTGGCAATCAAATCTAATAAAATGCTCTTTTGGTGCCAATTTATGGCTATTCAGGCCTACAGGTTCAATTGCTTATAAGCTATCAAATCTACTTAAAGGTCAAACCGCGAGCTCTCTTTAGGCAGCGATTACGTAATAAATGCTACATGTAGAAGCTTCAGTGGACGGTTTCAATTGCCTATTAGCTTCAAGAGTGACACAAAAGTCGATTTTAAATCTACTTCGATGCTTATTGTGTTACTTGGGTATGGTCTGAAAGTAACTGGTTTGCGGTTTACCGTCCCGAAAGTAACCAAAAAAGAGTGGTTGCTGAAAATCTGGTTATTTCTGGAACACGGTTTCCTAAAATATGGTTAATGAACTGTCAAACTAGTAAACATCCTTAGGAGCCCGGTTACTTCTGGTTTCGACTGTCATCGCTGTCACGCGACATGCATTATTATTGTTTATTATTTTTGTTAGCTGATTATTCCACCATCGAAGAGAAAAACAAAACATATAAACGAATCATTATAAAAGTGAAACACGAAAGCAGCCTGATTGTCCTTGTTTAAAAACAACTCAAATATTCGAAAAATTATTTTTTGAAGTGTAGAGGACATGCTTAGAGAACCTTCAGTGCGTAGTGTTTCGCTTTTGTGTAAATTTTCCAAAAACTGTAACAAAACTTTATAATTTTATTTTAGATACAGGAAGAAGTGGTGTCTCAGAGGCAGATGCACGAAAGCATAGAAACAAAAAAGAAGAAGAAGTAGAAGTGTGTCTCGATATCGTTTTGAGGTTTTAATTACGTTTCGTACTTTTCCGGTTTTGTTTCCCGAAAACAACTAGATTTTTCTGTCAACCGAAGCGGTTGGCCGTGGTTACGGTTAGTTACTTTTTGACCATAGCCTTAAAATATATATTTGTACCAGTCAGCAGCTGTCACCAGTAAAGCCTTCCAAAACTCTTCCAGCTTAGCTCCCATCGCCAAGGTTGCAACAATTAGTGCTGACCAAGCAGTGAAAAACTGAAATCTGACTTCATTGTAGAAAATTTCAGCCTCTGCAATATTAATATCAATAATAATTGATTTGTTGATATGTATTTAATAATAAATGTTTCTTTATGTTGTAGAAAAAATAGTGTACCTAGCACGTGCGTAAAGTGACTTTTCCGAAGCTGTTAGGTAAACTGCTATTATCTATACACTACATAGACTGTATTCCGAATTTCAATTTTTGTAATAACATCACCTCTTCCCTGTATAAATATTAATCAAAGTTTTGAAATATTAAAAAACATTGTCTAGATTCCATGATACTTTGGTGAATATTATTTGTCCGCTTGAAATTATATTTAATATTTTTTGTCTGGGAATAACAACATAGTTTCCATGAAAAAGAAGTGTGTCTCGATGTCGTTTTGGGGAATGTATTTAAGGTTATATTTCCGTTTCGTACTTTTACCGGTTTTTTGTCTCGAATACAACAAGATTTTTCAGTTTTATCTGTCAACCGAAGCGGTTAACCGTGGTAACGGTTAGTTACTTTCGGACCATAGCCTAAATGGAATTAGTACTAAAAAAGAGTAGGTACACAAAACTCTCATCTATGGCCAAGTTATAATAATAGTGAGATATAGTAAACAAAAAGACACCAAACTTCATATTATACTTGTAAAATATCTAATAATTCAGTTTTGTCGATCCTTGTTTAAAATTCTGAGGCGTAAGCCTATGTGCGTCCTGGTTGAATGGGACAACAAGAAATTTTACATAACGCTATTTAGGTTCTACTCAAATAAGGGTGCGTTTCGCTTGTCTTAATCAGACTAGTTTATAAAGCTCCGTGAAAAGCTTTTGTCGTATTTTGACGACTACGAACAATAGTAAATATGGGGTAATTTGCTTCAAGGCGTTGTATTACCTTTCTTACGAATTTATGAGATAAAAGTTTAATCAACATTCACATAAATGAGGCATCCAATAATAGATTATGAACGAAATATGGTTTCTAAAGCCAAATTATTTCTTTCAATCTACATTATTATACAATTACTAATTTTATTCACCCATCCTGTTCATATTTTGGGAATAATTGCAAATGGCTGGCACATTATGAAGTTGGCGAATCAATTTTCTCATTTAACCTTCCACAACACTAGGATCAGTTCGGTATCGTAATGTGTGATCCTACCTATAACTATTTGAAAATATCACATCCACAATGTTTGGAGCAAGTAGAAGGAACAAAATGTAGAGCATTTTGTTGTTCTTACGGTTCAGTGAAAAATTAATACCCGGAGCGGGCATATACAGCAAGACGAGCAAACATGAAGGAATCGTCTCGCTAGGAAAATACGCCTCTGTATTTCAAGTAGAGGTCTATGCAATACTTGCATGTGCAATGGTAAATAATATGAGAGCCTACAACAGGCAGATCAAGATCTACAGTGACAGTCAAGCTGCCCTTAAAGCACTTCAGAGCTATAGGGTGACATCTCGGCTAGTATGGGAATGCGGCGAAGTACTTAGAAGACTGGCGACTCGGAACAGTGTAACACTGGAGTGGGTCCCAGGTCACAAAGGAATCGCAGGCAATGGAAAAGCTGACGAACTCGCAAGAGTAGGATCGTCAACTCTGATGAACGGACCCGAACCTGCTGTGGGCATCCCCAGATGCTTAACGAGGTCATGGTTGAAAGGGTGGGTGAAAGAACAACACAATTAACACTGGAAGAATACGCCCAGGCAAATACATGGAAAGAAATCCATAAAAGAACCATCAGAAAAAGTAGCGAAAGAACTGCTTGCAATGAGCAGGAACAAACTACGCACCATAACAGGGCTACTTACGGGACACTTTCCCACAAAGGAGCACCCAAACAAAATAGGGCTGTATAACGGAGACCTTACATGCAGAAGATTCAAAAAGGATACCGAAACAGCTCTGCATATACTATGCAACTGTGAGTCGCTGGACCACAGAAGGCAGAAACTGTATGGCAAAACCCAAATGACTCTGGAAGACTTATACAACCAACCAGCAAAGAATAGGTTGTAGTCAGAACACTAGGAGTATTCACAATAAGCCCAGGAGGCTGAGGTGGTGCCGGCGAAGGGACGGCTCCTTTAAAAAAATATATTCAATAACATTTAGCTTTGCTCAACAATATTCCATTTTTAGGCAGTATTGATTGATTCAATATCCCCAATCAGACGCTTACAGTCCACCTCAGCCTTTACGCTTCTTGTCCTCTTAGTTGTATCGTTTATATTTAGAGACCTGTAGCTCTTATTAGGTTCAACAGTCATTTCACAAGGTCCCTCTTGGAGAACTTCTCCCATGAATTGTCTAGTTCTAGTACTCTATAATGCTTCACAGTCAAAGATAATGTGAAAGGCTGTTTCCTACCATTCCATGTACAACCGACAAATAGTTTCATCCCTATATATGCCGATTGTATGCATGTGCTTCCTTAGTGTACAGTGACCGTTGAGTGAACCCGTCACTATTCTTATCAGGCCCCTGCTGAGGTTTTATAGTTCGTTTGTCAGCTTCTCCTAGCGATTTTTGACCAGGAGTTTACTGTGTTCCTATCTTTGCACGTGTATTCAGTACGACTGTTGTTTAGTTGGAGTCCACCAAGATATGCAACCACGTGCAGCAGTTTTTGATATCCCAAATACTGGTTTAGTACCAGTTCATACAGGTTCAGACCCTAGCTCTACTAGGATGTCTGTTTTTTTTCCTGCAATGCCCTTGTGCCCCAAGACCCATATTTTCACAGTACGTGATGCTTTTGTAAAAATGTTTGCAATTTGCTCGGGAGTTAAGACATACAATATTTCAATTTCCTTTACACTCCTTTTATGAAAAGATGCTTCACATTGATATGTTTGTTTCCAAAGTATTTGCAAATTAAATGGTTGATTGTTTATCTTTAAGGAACATGATGGGGGAAGAACATTGTCCTCCAGGTTTTTCAATGCAATGTTTTATGCTCATGAACTACTTAGTGAGACTATAGCTTACTGCTTTGATTCTCAAAGAGCCATTTTTTCTATCATTGATATCATTTGAACAGTCTGCATCAGGTAAGTTTGAATTTTCACTCAACTTTTCAAATTTAATTTTGGTTTTGCAATTCAACACATCAAACTCCACTAACACTTTTTGACCTAATTGTTTTTCCTGAAAAAAGAATGATTATATTCTTTTCCCATAGAAAAATTATTGGGAGAATCTGATTTCAAATTTCAAGATTAACCTTTTTTCAAAAATATTTAAATCTTCTTGTGAGAAAATATTATTAAATCATCAACATTCAGTATTAAGATTCTAAATTGAGTAAATAAGTGTGAAACTTTTCATACCGCTTCACGCAAGCCATACAATGACTTTCCAAACTCACAAACATATACAGTGCTATTCAAAAGTCCCCTCCCCCCTCGTATCTTTTGAGCGGCAACACACACATTAATAACATTTGGAGGGTGAAAATAAAGTGTTGTAAACTTCTCTACCAATGGTGACAGGTGACGTAATAGTAATAGATGACGTCACAGTGCCACTTTGGCCAATAATTTTAAATAGGACCTTATGGCAAGTGATATCTCGTTTGAAAGGCATTGACATTGGCTACATAACCATATTAATTTTGTTTGGGTTTAAACTAATTTTGACGGATAAATTAAATGAATACCAAAATTATTATTACACATTTGAATATTGAAGATTTTTCAGTCCGCTTCTGGTTAGTTGTTTTTAATTTAATAGTATTTGTTGCTTTGCAAAGTTTTTCTAAATAGCTTGAATATTCAATTTAATTATTGTTTAACGAGACGTTTGAGAGTTTACATAGGCGAAATGGTACGTACTCAAGCCGACAAAGTAGCAGCTATCTTAATAATTGGTAAATCTAGAAAAAATCTCCATCAAGCGGAACGTTTATTTAATGAGAGATACCCAGATCGCCCTATCTCGAGAACTTATTTAAGGGAGCTACTTCACAAGTTTGAAGTAACAGGTAGTGTCCAAGATGCCAAACGATCTGGTCGATCAGCATTTAGTGATGATAAGAAAATTGATATAGTTGCTGAGATGGTAGTAAACCCTACTTCCGCTTCCACTAAAGTTGCGCCTATCTGTGAAGTAAGTAAAAGTACAGTACAGAGAGTGTTGGCTAAAAATAAATTTCATCCATACAAGTTAAAAATGGTGCACCACCTTTCGGATGACGACCCCGACAGAAGACTCAAATTCTGTGAATGTATGACAAATAAAATTAGTCAAAACCCACATTACACAAAAACAATTTGTTCTAGTGATGAAAGTACTTTTTGCCTCAATGGAAATGTGAATACACAAAATGTGAGGTATTGGAGTGACACAAATCCTCACACATTTCGCCCACCAAATTTTATTAATGTAAGTGTAGCCGTTTAAAAGATACGAGGGGAGGAGGGGACTTTTGAAAAGCACTGTATAAATGAGCTTTCCACACCTTTTGGCATATGCATAAAAACTGATAAAGGTCACTCGGAATAAAAGACCATTTTACGTTCAATTGGTTTATAATACAATTTTCTTTTACACTTGCACTGCACTGCACGAATTGTCAGCATTCCTGCCACTGGTAAATTGCATTTTCCACAATTTATAGTGAAAACAAAAATAGTATAGTGAATGTATTAACATTAACATTCACATTAATAGTACAATTCGAACAACTGCTGATATTAATACCTTTTGAACTAGCCGAGTTGCCAATTACATCCACACTAGCAGTCAGTAGTTCATGAAATGAAGAATATGTATCGCTGCAGCCTGCAGACGGCATAATTCTTTCAGAAATTGCCCTTTTATGAATAATAGATTGATCGATGTAACCCTAACTACTGTTGTAGACTTTCATACTCCGTGCTTTTTTATCTCCGTTCTATCTGCTCTTGAGTCTGCTAGAAAAGAAACAGAAGACTTTCTATAACAGTTATTTGTAAATTAAATGAAATTGAATTTACGAATTTGGACATCTTTTGCCCGCCATATGGGGTCCGATACTTCCATTTTAACAATTTTGACATTGAATTCGTAATCAGCGACCTTGAAAACATAAAGTTACAAGTTTGCAGGCGATTCTGTCCGGCCATTCCAGAACGTCGCTAAAAACCATGCAAGATAGTTTTTCCCGTATAGCACCCTTTTAGTGACACGCTATCGGTATGGCAGTGTAATTCCCACTGAAGCTATGCAACAGAACATCTTAAAACCAAAACGCCATACCGGTACCTTCATTGGTAAAAATGACATGTTTGCCCCATTATGGCGGCCACTTGGCGACGCCCCAGAGGTGTAGCGTTTTCAAACCATTGCTCTATAGTTTACTGTTGAGAAAGATCATGAAAAAATATCGCGGGATCCCTGATCCAACACGACACATTTCGGTCAGTATGGCAGACCAGAAGTGACGCCTAAATGGTATTACATACTGAGTTCGCGTATTTTGGTGACCTCCATGGCGACATGAAAGGGGAATGAATATTATTGACACGTTTGAAAATCCCCCCCCATAAAAGCTACACTTCAGTGGTGCCATACCGGGAATTCAAAGTTGTCTATCAACCCCCAAAGCCTCAGCGTGGGGCCTATGATGCATGCAAAAAGCATCTCGGCTCCAGGTCGATAAGCAGTTCTTAAAGTTTTTGAACTAACAGCTCGTATTTCTTGTCGAAGTCGAAGCAATTTTACAATATCAGGGATTCGGTTAGAAGAAAAAAATTAGAGACTTTGTGTTTCTTCGTAAATCAATTTAAGTTTAATGGACATAAGCTATAGAGTTCATATAATAACCTTTTTGGTGTGCTTCATCGATTGTTAATGTTCACGGTCAATTATCATTTATGGAAATATGCCTAGATGAACATCCTAATGATTTTATTTATTAAATTTAAGGTAAGCTATGTCAAAATAGCGAGTAAAATAAATGACATACCCAAAACCCGGATATACGTCAAAACAATGACGCACACCAAAAAGGGTATAGTTGAAATAATACCCTTTTTGGTGTGCGTCATCGATTGTTTATCTCCTTCTATCACATTAAGTAGGAAGAAATGGAAAAAAAGGCAGGTCTGTGATTAATCATAATCAAAATATCACAATAATGAACCGTTTGAATGTTTTACAAACGTTAACCCTAATCTTTGACTTACAAATATTTGATTGGTTGATGTTTAGATTACGCGCCAGCACAACCTATCAATCGCGAGGTTGAAATACTATGAAGGCGTAACTTCCGTAGCGGCATTGTGTCTTACGTCTTTTTCTACTGTCACACTGACAGTTCTTGTCAGGTGTGTACTTTGTTGCTTACGGTCAATTATTATTTATGAAAAGTGAATATTAATCTTATTGTTTTTTTTATATGAATAATACAAAAATATGCATGAATACACAGAAAAACATCAGTATTTTAAAAGTTCTCAATAGTCCAGTAACTGAAGACCTGAAAATAGGCAAACCTATCAATATATTTGTCCAAAAAATTTTTTTGGCTTGATTTGTAGGTCTTGACAGGTACCTCAAAGGGAGAAAAAGTTCTCCAAGATTGCCCCTTAGCTAAGGGCCCAAAATGGCCCCAAAAAACGGTTTCCCGCCATTATCTCCCGGAATATGCAATTTGGAAAATTTTTGTTCAGGTGAAAAGTGAAGGTCGTTAAATTATCTACAAAAATGGTCCCCATCATTTTCTTTCCAGAATGCAATAGTTTTCGAAATAATCGCATCCAAACGTCCCCTCGCTTACGCGGCTGCACTACCTCTATAAATGCTACCGTCTATAAAATTAACTTGTAAACCGGCGGACAAATTCTTCCATAACTCGGTCAAAAATTAATATTTTTCGATGATTTAAAGTTCATTGTAATGGTAATATCCGTAGGTATCAATATGTGTACCTTAAACCCTGTTCTCGTCCGTCGAGGACATTGCAAAAAGTGGCCAATGTTATTTTTCCTCAATATTTTGGCCTCTTCCATTAAATCATTGACATTTTATTTATTTTAAATGGTTTATTATCCCTTGTTTTTTCAAATGGGGTCTGGGGAGGTCCTGAATGTTCCTAGAAATTTTTTTTTTAGTATCTTTGTGGCGTTTCAATAAAAAGTTTATTTATTTATTTGCATTTTTCAGTCGTTTTCGGAGTTCTCGAAAATCTTTTAAATTTTCCCGGTCCCTGGAAAATGAGTGCATTATATTCCGAATTAAAATATTGGTTCAGAGAGTAGACATAGTAAGCTTTCAAATGGTGTGCATTTAATAACAAAATAATTGAACATTGGTTCTTTATTTTCGCTTGTTTACAAGTATTTTCAGTTAGAAAAAGAAGCTGGTAATTATTTATTGCATAGCCTTCTCGAATTTGGCTAAATACAATCCTGATGATATTATTTATCAAATTTAAGGTTAGGTGTATGTCAAAATAGGAAATACAATAAACGACATGCCGAAAACCCGGATATACGTCACAATCGATGACGCACACCAAGAAGGGTATTATTTCAACTACACTATACTTACTTACTAAAATCTTCAAAAATTGTCGTCTACTTCACGCTGTTCCGACATTAATTCGACTCAAAATATCCGACTATGGTATAAAACAGAACTGCACTCTCTTAATTTTTTTGATAAGATTAAAATGAGGCGAATTAATTAGGCTCTTAAAAACCCAAACAAAAAGTCTTTTTATAAACAAAAAAGGCATCGCTTGAAATGACTGAAGTTAGCGACGATTTCTATACATAAATTTCAACCGAAAGGTACTTAGATATTTTAATTATGATCACAAATTATTTTAAAGAAGAACCTTTAATTTAGCTTTGGAGGAGTTTTGGTTAAAATCTTCATTGAGAGACAGTAGTGTAGTTCAAAAAATATGCCAGAGAGAAAATTGGTATGTACATTAAAATGTATCTGATTAGCCAAAGTTGTTCCACTTTACTATCAATTGTGTACAGTTTTTTAGATATAAATACTTGGACCGTACTTGGGAATTAGTGAAACACTATGGTGTCGTGATCTGAAACCCCGAAGAGGACAATATAAATCAACGTTGCCAAAGGGAAATTCATTAATTATTCTCAAAAGAGAAGCAGAAAATTCACATTAATACAGAGAATATAGTTCGGGAGAAGGTTTATTCATCGGTTTGTTTTTATAATCAAACCAGAATGTTTTAAAATACACACAACGAAAAGCTTACCTAGTATTAATAAAAATATTAATAAAAAAAACATTAACTCAATGCCATTTTAACATCAAATTTGCTCGGAGTCATTACCACAATGCTTCTAAATTATAACTCAATTAACGAGGACATAATATTAATCTCTAGAGAACATTGATTTCAATAAACAGTTATTTATATAAAAAGATCGCTAATAATGACTATTGACATGGATTAATGCCTAGTAAACACCAATCAAATACATCAATTGATAATTGAAAAAGATCGTCCAAATACCTCACATGCATTAATTGATAATTTTTGAGGTTTATCATAACACAGAAAAATAGGCCTGAAATAAGGGACGAGATTCAGGTAGTTTACCCACAACCACTCTGCAAGACACGCTTGTCTACACAAATTTTTATACGCAAAGCAGGCCTATTAGGCCTATTAGGACTATTGGGCTGAATTGTCAAAAAAAGTTGACAGGTCATGGGTAGCTTTGTTTGACATTTCGATGCGGAAAGTGCCATCACTTTTCCAACGGTTATGAAAAGAATTAAGAAAAGGCCTGCTTTGCGTATAAAAGTTTGTGTAGAAAAGCGTGATTTGCATAGTGGTTGTCGGAATAGGAAGTGGAAGGCTTTATTTCATAACCATAACTATTCATACATATAATTAGAAAAGTGATACGATATTTGCAATCTTGGTTCATATCATCAGCTACGTTATCTGCTTGGACGGGTTCCAGTTTTCCAGAAAACTGAAAATTCAGAATATAAATAAGGTTCAGTAAATCTTGCTATATACACTTTCTTTCACTCACTCAATAATATCCGAATACTTGGTTGTATCCTATAGAATGGGAACTCTTATCATTTTTCTTCAGCTCAGTACCCAGTCAGTTATCAAACTATCGGAAATTTAATAGACTGGGAATAAAATGAAGAATGAAATTTAAGTGAAAGTTACATTTCAAAATTTGTTTTACAATCTATGTCCCGAAGGTTGATTATAAAAAAGCCATTTTTCTAGCTTACTGTGGTTGAGTCTGAATATTCAATGAATCAAATTATTTAGTTGAAATTGAATTAAGAAATCCTAGAGATCGAATTTCTCCCCCGTTGTCTTCTTCTGGAACTACAATAAAATAAAACTATAGTTTATGATTTAAAAATTTAAGAGGTTTTGTTGTTGTTTGTTTTTTGATATATTTCGAAGTTTTTGTTTTATATTCATAGGTATTCATATTTACCAAAATTTATTTTTTCTACTACCGTGCGTTTTAACCCACTTTCCCGCACGCATTTTAGTTTTGAAAGTGTCACTTTCCCGCACTAGTGCGGGAAAGTGAAATTATGCAAATTTTGACCTTATTGGATAGTTTTTCACTTCGGAATTTATAACTATTGTTACAACAGGTGAATAAATAGTCCATCAAATAAAATCTATGTTTTCTAGCTTTTTGTTGCACTTTTAATTTTTTGAAAATATAAAATAGTGAAGATATTTTGATATAACCTTGTACATTCTTCAAAGTAGTGTCATAAAATACCTATCAAACCACCCGGGTTTGATATAAGAAAATTATATCAAATGAAATTCTTTCATCTACAAATGACTTAAAACCGTTGCCGTCTCCTTCATCGTCATCTTTATGTGACCTGCAACCGATGCCATCCTCATCAACGTCATCCACTTACCAGTTAACACCAAATAACTCCATTGGACCGGCAGTTTTAAGTAATTTACAGAATGCAACAAATTGTGTTTCTAATATTAATATTTATAATAATAATTATAGTTTTGGTTGAAGTTTTGTATATGTATGTTGGAATAAAATGAATTTTGAAAAATAGGTTGGTGTACTTTTTTGTATATACGGTCGTAGAAAAAATAATGTTCCTAACTCATGCGTAAAGTGTCTTTCCCGCCCTTGGCCGTTTGCCCGAACTCCGCTTCGCGTTGTTCGGGTCAACTGCAGTCGCGTGCGGGAAAGTATCACTTTCCGCACTTGTTAGGAAAATAACTATTTTCTACTACCGTGCGCTTTAACCCACTTTCCCGCACGCATTTTAGCTTTGAAAGTGTCACTCAAGTAATATTATGCAAATTTTTACCTTATTAGATAGTTTTTTACTTCGGAAGTTATAACTATTCTTACACCAGGTGAATAAATAGTCCATCAAATAAAATCTATGTTTTCTAGCTTTTTGTTGCATTTTTAGTTTTCTGAAAATATAAAATAATGAAAATATTTTGATATAACCTTGTACATTCTTCAAAGTAGTGTCATAAAACACCTATCAAACCACCCGGGCTTGTTATAAGAAAAATATATCAAATGAAATTCTTTCATCTACAAATGACTTAAAATCGTTGCCGTCACCTTCATCGTCATCTTTATGTGACCTGCAAACGATGCCATCCTCATCAACGTCATTTACTCACCAGTAACATCAAATAACTCCACTGGACCGGCAATTCTAAGTAATTCACAGAATGCAACAAATTGTGTTTCTAATAATAATATTTATAATAATAATTGATAATAATAATAATAGTTTTTGGTTAAAGTTTTGTATATGCATGTTATAATAAAATAAATTTTGAAAAATGGGTTGATACACTTTTTTGTATATACGGTCGTAGGAAAAATAATGTTCCTAACTCATGCGTAAAGTGTCTTTCCCGCCCTTGACCGCTTGCCCGAACTCCGCTTCGCGTCGTTCGGGTCAACTGCAGTCGCGTGCGGAAAAGTATCACTTTCCGTACTTGTTAGGAAAATAACTATTTAAGTAGAGTGTCAAGCAGATTAAGTTATTCTAACGCTTCATGAGTTTCGAAAAATATTTTTTAAAAGCAGTGACCGTTCAACTAAGAAGCAACAACTACTTGCCGGGCTATGGGCACCGACGGCTATTGAATTACACTTCAAAGTCAAACGGGCTTGGTGCATCTACAAGACATTTAATACCAACCATTCCGTTTTGCAATTAGAAGGGAGAACATAACTTGTGGACCAGTTTCGAAGTATTTGCGCCTCGTCAGTACAAGGTAGATGTTATCCGGTCGAGAGCTCTAAGAAGACTGAAGAAGGAGAAGAAGACTGAAGAAGACACCAAAATCACAATCGATACATGTCTTCCAGTAACGGAAGTGTAAAAGTCGTGACCATAGCGACACAAGGGCGGATCTAGGAAGCTTGAAGGGGAGGGGCCATTCAAAAAAAAGTTGATTTTTTTTATCAAAAAATAAAATTACATTCGACAACAAAGGACAACTTCACTAACACACTTCCAACTGCAAACCAAAATTAGAAAAATTTGAAAACAAGCTACTTGGGCCTGAGACAATAAAGTATTATTACAGCCCCCTGTAATATTGTCGTATTTATGGCCAATTGCACCGATTAGGTATTTTAAGTGAAGCTTATGGTTAAGGGCTTCTTAAAGTTAATATCAAACTCAATTTAAGCCTTCCTTAACCTAAGCCGTCAATTTCGGAGGCTTACAACAAAAGTTAAATTCTGCTTGTTGGCTGGTGGTTTGTTGTGTTGCAATGAGAAAATAGAATATTGTGCAACTACTGAGAAAAGTAATTTCCCCACATGTTGCACACTATACTTTTTCTACAACTGCACAAACTGTGACCAAAGGGTACACGCCTTTAATTGTTTTGACGACTAAATATACCAAAAGTACACTTTCCGAAAAAGATTTTAATTTTGTATTTCAAGCTCTACAAATTTTCCATTTGCCAAGTTATACTTTTTTCTTCAAATTGCCGCAACAAATCTAAAGTTACTTTTGCAGCTTTTTCCAATATTCATAAATAAGTACCTATATGTATTGTTTAACTAATATTTTCAATAGAAATTGGGATTTTCATCAAAGCACGATTGAAACTACCTTTTACAATTTAAAAACTTCTGATATAATCTGACAGTTTTGTGACAACTAAGTAGGTATTTAAAGATGACAGTAGCATACTAAGTTTTTGTTGATTTTATTTGATTCTCCATACAGGGTGGGGCACTATGAACGAACTATTCTCTGGCGTCTTAACGGCATATATAATTAGAAAAAATTAGACGTGGGGTTAAGTAGATTACTTAGGACTATGATTTAAAAATATTTTGGAATATACAGGGTGCTCCAAAAAAGCGTGCCGTATCAAAGTTAGGTTCCTTTAAATGGAACACCCTGTATTTTATCACATCTTTGAATTGTACTATTAAAAATAATGTAAGTTCATTAACATTTCCCTATACCTATCTAGTCCAGTTTCCAGGATAAATCGATTTTACATAATTTGTAGACCCTCCGAAAAAATACAATAACTTCAGAATAAAAACGAATAACCACATTTGCTTTACACCATCTCACTAGAAGCTTTTAACTTACCGTTTCCAATATTTACTGGTATGCTATCATGTACAGGGTGTTTTTAATATGACAGTATAACACTAACCATTTCATACATAAATTTCTGGCTTAATTTAAATGGAACACCCTGTCTCTGTTGGGTCTGCTGAACGTGGGAATTTATTACCTTTCAGTTGGTATTAGGGTTCCCTATATCTAACTCTGATAGTTTTCGAGAAATTTGAAATTTGTTTTTTAATATTCAATTATTTGCTGACATCTAGTTACCTATGACATGATACTCCGATGGAAAGTTTTTAAAAATTTAAAATTTGTTATTTTGACTGTAAGTGCTTTGTTGTATGATTTATTGTTGATAAATTAAAGTAATTAAAGTAAAGGAAACATTTGTGTAGTGAATTTTTTCTGATGTGTTCTCATTGTCTTAATAAAGAGTGAACTGTATTAATTATACTGATGGAATAAACAAAATTGTGTAAAATATTCCACACATTACTCTCTGCAAATTTCTGAATTGGCCCAGACGCCGAACTAAAAGCTTTGAAACGAAGACAACCACAATTGGAACTTCAGCGCCATCCAATTTCCCGAAACAGCATTAAAATTAGAATAGGTGGAAATCAGTCGGAGAAAAGGATGCAGGTTGTGATCTTGTCTGCGGTTGGTTCTATGAATACACCAATGATCAATGCTGTTAATAAAAGCAAGCAAGCAACTCGGAGTTGATTAATTAAACATCGGTACGTGTGGCAAGCTTTCTCTTATAGATGGACTCATTTCGGTCGGTAGATCTTGCCCTGAATGAAATTCGTTTGATGAAAGAGGGATGCAAATGAAACTTAATTGAATCCGGACTCTAGTTTCATTAATATATTAGTCTTTTCTGTACATCTGTGGCTTTTGCTTTTATTGTATCTAGACTTTGTAATTATTTATCAGTTTTGTTGAGACGTTTGCATAAAACATAGTGCAGATACAGTATAACAGAATATAACACGATTTTCACAACTACCCGTAACAAAATAGGAATTTTGTGATGAAAAAATATTTTTCCACGGTCGGGAGTAGAAATAAGTTTCTATGACATCAAAATTGGAACAGAAGTAGTCGATTATTCCCAAGGTAGTTTACATTATGGAGAACGTTTTCCATGCAAAAAAAGATAACGTTGAAATTATTTATTGACATTTAAATTAAATGTTACATTCCGCTTATTGCAATATTTGCAGCCTCCACAATCTCTCACGACTCACAATTATTCATTGTGCACTAAACAAACTTTAAACTAAACCAAACTAGCACCTCAATTTGACAATTCTTTTTGTTTTGTAGGTGTGACAATAACTCAATGCTCAAACCCGAGGACAATAACTCTGGTGCTACTTACTTCATAATGACAAAATATGTGTTTCTAAGTTAATGAGTCCGTGGAAAAAATGGTATATACCATTCGAGAGAGATGCTATTCTGTCCTCGGTGCTCAAATTGCACCTCTGCCAAAATAACGCATTTCTCTCCCTTATAGTATAAATAAGACTATCAGAACCTGGACATAATTTAGACATACTACTATCTGTACAAAAGACGTTCGCACAATACAAAGAAATAATTAAATGAACTTATAATTAAAACTACAAATTTGTTAGAAATACACTTTTTCCGCAGGGCACTTCTTGTTTTCAAGCGCTGGTCATCACTATAACAATTTTCTGGAACTTTTCTCTATAAGCTGCTGCCAATTATATTTGGGGTTTTGGAAATTGATTTTCAAATGATTGTTCACCTATAAATTTATAATGTTTGGTGGTCCTCGAAAGCTACTATCAGCGTTCTATTCTTGAGCGATGTAATGAATGGTACCTAGGTATCTACTATTGTTTTATTGAAATATGACTTGCTCCAAAAAGCTAATTCACTCCTATTCCAATTCATTAAGAGCTCTGACATGACATACCTCAAAAAGTTCAAATAAGTGAACCAAAAAAAATGTAGATTTTGTGGGATGATAGAAAAAAATCCATCCACTCACTCACGGAATGCTTAGCAATACAGAATCCTAGGCTTTTTTTGTAGGACATTCAAATGGGGGGATGAACGGTGTGCTACATTCCTCCAAAAACTGCTTCCTTGGTCGTCCCATTTTGAAAAACGTGTGCTCTATGCTGTTGGTCTGCCCTCAGAAGATTGTCTTGGTTGTCTTCAAGTGTTTTCCAGCAGAGAAACTGGATCATGTAATGACCGCTCCTCCGAAATGCACTCTTATTCCATCTAATCCTTCCTGTGATCATCCACTTCGTCCATTGCCCGTGGATGTCCAAAGCTGCCACCTGATTTGCCACTTCGCCAATGTCCTGTGTTTTTCACTCCGTTCTTAACTACCGGGTGTAGTTTCATTCTTGCCTTGTCCTCAATTATTATGTCTATTGGTGGAGTGCCTGCTATCACCAAAGTTACTTCCATAGATACGGTCCAATACGCACAAACAATCCTTATAACTAAGGCTCTTTGCGTCGACAATATCATACCTCTATATCTCTTTATCCGTTCACATTGGGCTTGAGCCCCAAATATTTGATATTATCTTGCTAAGTGCAGAAGGTTGCTTCTTAACTTCCTCGCTTTCTTGAAATGCTCTCTGGAGCTCAACTTATTATCTAGCCACATTCCTTGATACTTAACCTATTTGTAGGGTGGGATGTCCTGGCTACCCATCTTGAACACTACATTTTCCATCCTTCCTTCACAATAATTGCTTCGGGTTTTTCAGGTGGGACTTCTGGGAGATTTCTCTCCAACCAATATTGTATCTCGACAATGGACTCGTTTACCCTGTGCATTTGCGAGCATTAACCAGAGTGCGGTTGGATCTTCTGCCACTGGGTGAACAAAAATAAAAGACACTTGTCAGTGAATAAATAAATGTTATTAATATTTTTAATAGTGTAATGATCATAATATGAAAAATAGCACATATCCTTAAAGATACATTAATGGAATTGGATAAACGTACTAGTATGTTCAGCTAAGCCTCGTTATCAAATAATCGCGAATGATCAAAAGGGGCAAATTTAATTCGAACAAATACGGACCCATTAAACAGATCAGATGGTGTTTAGACCGAATTAGGGGTAGGATCCTTTACAAGTCAATTGAGATCCGTTTAGCTAATAGAATTTGATTTCACCCTCTTCCACATACACATGTTTACGTATGGATTATACGTATGTGATTCTTATTCAATAGAATGTAACGAAAAGGGGTTGAGTATTCATGAAAATTGAATTTAATTTTCAAGGTGGATGTATTTTATTCATTATTTCATGTGCTATGAAGATAGATAATCCAATGAAATGAAAAACGTCGTACAACGTAGGTGTACTATGTGTTAAAGGCTACACTAGATGTCGTAATTTACTACTAAAACCATTATTTTTCTCAAATGTTTAGTAGGTATAGTTTGTCTCAAAGTATATCGTCTTCGCTCTTGCCGGCAATCATAAAATATAAAATTATTCGGCCAATTGCTATATAAAAGTTTATACTATTCAATGCATTGACAAGAGACATACTAGGTCGGTTTGACGGAAGAGTGACTTTTCAATGAAAAAGTTACTTTACTGTTAAAAATGTTTTATTCTAAAAATAATAGTAATATATTGTTCACACGTAAAGAGGTTACATGAACAAGGAGATCAACAAAGGCTATGAATAATAGTTATTTACGTAATTAGTGGGATATGGACGTTGGGCGTGTAATCACATAGGTGCGTTAATAATTTCTATCACACGTGCTACGTACAAAATTTTATCTACAACTGTTCATCAGTATTATTAACAGTACCTATATTATGAAATAAAAAAAAATTCAATCCAACGCATTTTTGATACAATTGACTGCAAACATGAGATACTGTGTATCATATTTTGTGACCATGGCAACAAAGACAAACAAGGCTGTGGAAATAAAATAAATTAGTTATGTCATCAAATTTTCAAAGTTGAATGAATAAAAATCTATAAAAATGAGTTCAATCGAAGACAATCTCCTTTCGGAAATTGAAAATGCAGCTTCCAGTGTTATTTTAAATATTCAATTCTGGTATTAATATGTTTCTAGATTCTAATTAACGCACTAGTGCGGTAATATATTCAAAAACGCACTAGTGCGTTAATATACGTCATTATGACACTGAAAATAGTGTCAAATCGTACCCGTTACATGACAGTTGTAGATAAATCAATAAATACACTGTGAAACGTGAAATACATACAAAAAATAATGTGTAAAATATTATAATACATAGAATATATAAATTATTTTTTTTTCTTAGGAAAGTAGATGCTCACATCAGCATATAGCCTAGTCAAAGTACACATAAAACATCACAAAAAATACAAAATCCTGAAAATTTAAAATTGAGTATTCAAAAGGTTTGTGTTCAACATGAGAAAAACTTTACGAAGCTAGGCATGCAATTTTCCGGAAAATCGTTTTATCACTTTAATCGCTTAAATAATTAAAATACAGGAAAATGTTTGGATCAAAAATTGTTGCTGATACATTTATCCACAAGTTTTATCTGAAAAGTTTTTCTGTAAATTGAAAGGATTACGAGATAAAATTAATTTCGGTGCTAGTCAATTCGTGGTTACGCGCGAACGGCCCGGGAGCCAAATTTATCAACCACTCGACTTAAAAGTTAATAATTTGGATTTATAACATTCCGGAAAAATAGATAAACGCATGTAAAATGCAGAGAAACATCTCAGCTTTTAGATAGAAATACTTTCAAATTTTAAAAAGTAGATTTTCTTACTGTTAAATCAGTTTATTTATAAAAAACTAGAGCTGAAAAGTTAGAAAAAAATTATAATTCCTATTTAATTAATACTTATCCCATCGATAATTCCTTCTGGATTTAGCATTGCAAATGAGCATAAAAGATTATTATTATAAAAGCAATATTATATATACAGGGTGTTTCAAAAAAAGGTAACACCGTCTCTAGAATAGGTAAAAAACAGAAAAATAATTGGGGTTGGCTTAGTGAAATTTTTTTCTAACGCCATCCGTTTTCAAGATAAAGGGCGTTGAAGAAAATGAAAAATTACACATTTCTTACGATTTTGCCGAAACTACTGGCACCATTGCAATGAAATTTTATACGAATATGTTTTGGAAGCTGATATATCCCATGAATTTGTTTTTATAACTAACTCTCATAGAGGGCGCTAGTTACACGATTCATACAACGTATTATTCAACATAACTTTTTTAAGGGTAGAATTATTAGTCAAAACTCCAAGTGAACATAAACATCGTTTAATTCTACACCAAAAAGGTACTCTTGGTAAAACTCGATATTATGTACCGTTTTCGGAATATTTTGATTTGAAAATTATGAAGTAATAATCGCTCCTGGTATAAACTAATGATAAAGTTCGCTTTTCTCAAAGTTTGCCATGTAAAATTGACATTTATTGATTGTTATGACAATAAGTCAACAATAAATAGAGTTTTGAAACCCTGTTATTTGTAAAATTAGGATATTGTTAAACAAAATGTACTCAAATGTTGAATACACCGACATGTTATTAACTTTAGGCGAGTGTTTAGGAAACTCTAGTGCAGCTTTTACGCGTTATGCAGAAAAGTTTCCTAGAAGAAACTTACCAAGTAAAAAAACATTTAGAGCAGTTGAACGACGTTGTCGAGAAACTGGGAATGTAAGACCAAAGAAAATAAATTCAGGTAGACCAAGAACAACAAGAACAATTAATAAAGAAAATATTATTTTAAATTTAGTTGATCAAAATCCAACATTAAGTGTAAGGAATATGGCAAGACAAACAAATACATCTTCTTCAACTACTTGGCGGATACTTAAAGAGCAGCAGCTACATCCTTACCATTACAGACAAGTTCAAGAACTCTTGCCGGACGATCTACCGGTTAGAGTCGATTTTTGTGAAACATTGCGAGAAAGGACAGCCCTCAATCCAAATTTTTTTAAATGTATTCTTTTTACGGACGAGGCCACCTTTACGCGACAAGGTATGTTTAACTCCCATAACGCACACTACTGGTGTGATGAGAATCCACAAGCCAAAAGGGTATCACATTACCAACACTCATTTAAAGTTAATGTTTGGGCAGCAACTTTAGGTAACAGATTAATAGGTTATCATATTCTACCTGGAAATTTAAGTGGTGATATGTACCTTGATTTTTTAAATAATCACTTATTTGAGATATTAGAAGATTTATCGATAAATGAGCGAACATCATTATTTTTTATGCATGATGGAGCTCCACCGTCGTAATTGGTTGAGTAACAATTTTCGGAATCGATGGATTGGTAGAGGTGCAGAAGCTCCGATTCATTGGCCTCCTCGGTCATGCGATTTTAATCCTTTGGACTACACAGTCTGGTCGTATATTAAGGAAAAAGTCTATGCTACAGAGGTAAATTCTCGTCAAGAATTAATAGACAGAATTAAACGTCACTTTAATGACATCATAGATGATCCTTAACCGTTAAGAAGATAAATGGATTCTTTAGAAAAAAGGATAGACTTGTGTATTCGTGAAAACGGAGGACATTTTGAACATTTACTCTAATTGAATTTTATGTTATGTTCTTTGTCTTTATTTTAATTTTCTTATTGTGAGTTTTTTTAATTAATAAATTTATCATTAGCTTATACGAGGAGCGGTTATTACTTCATAATTTTCAAATCAAAATATTCCGAAAACGGTACATAATATCGAGTTTTACCAAGAGTACCTTTTTGGTGTAGAATTAAACGATGTTTATGTTCACTTGGAGTTTTGACTAATAATTCTACCCTTAAAAAAGTTATGTTGAATAATACGTTGTATGAATCGTGTAACTAGCGCCCTCTATGAGAGTTAGTTATAAAAACAAATTCATGGGATATATCAGCTTCCAAAACATATTCGTATAAAATTTCATTACAATGGTGCCAGTAGTTTCGGCAAAATCGTAAGAAATGTGTAATTTTTTATTTTCTTCAACGCCCTTTATCTTGAAAACGGATGGCGTTAGAAAAAAATTTTACTAAGCAAACCCCAATTATTTTTCAGTTTTTTACCTATCCTAGAGACGGTGTTACCTTTTTTTGAAACACCCTGTATATATATGCTCTACTGGCCTTGTAGACCCAGGGCAGTTATTTTTCTACATTCCTCTCTATTCTTAGCTTTCTGTTTCCAATTTCTGATTGTCAGTTTATTTATATCAGACATCACACTTTCAAACCATCTTTTTCTAGGCCGTCCTCTTCTTCTTTTGCCAATAAGAGTCCTGTAAAGAGCCATTTTTGTCATTCTTTCTTTGTTCAATCTTTCTATGTGTCCCAACCACCTTAACCTGTATGTTTTTATTCTCGATGTTATCTTTGCTTCTCCATATAACATGTCTATTTCTTCATTTGTTCTCCTTCTCCATCCTTCAGGTGTTTTTATGCCACCGAAGATTGCTCTCAGAACTTTTCGCTCCCAGCGCTCCAGCTTTTCTTCCTGTTTTTTTGTTAAAATCCATGTTTCACTTTCGTATGTTACAGTGGGTTTTATAATGGTATATATTCTTATTTTCATCTTTCTTAAACAGTATTTTGATTTCATCGGTGACTGGAGCATTCCAAATTTTCTGTTGCCTTTCGTGATTCGAGACTGTATTTCTTGTTCTACGTGGGCATTGCTAGATATTGGTACTCCCAAATAAATAAATTCATGTACCCTTTGGTACTTGCTTTATAAAAGCAAAGCCATCAATATTTTAAATTTCAAAAAAATGCTTCTTAAAAATCTGGTTAATTTTACTAGTTTTTTTTTAGAATTCATTCAATTATATCTTTTTTCAAAATTAATTCAATTCAATGAAACTTCACCACTAAACACTTTAAAGTGTTTTCGAAAGTACTATACAGTTTTTCTATAAATTTGAAATTTTTCAAAATTTAGACAATTATTTACAATAAAATACTTAAATCAGACGTCTTTCAGCAAACCTTCTATAACTTTTTCTAGTGTTCATGATATTATCTGAAAATCTGTTAACTTTATGATGAACCTATTTAGAAGTGATCGCGATACAAAATAACATACCTATGGCTAAGGTAAGAAAGGGAAGGGAGCACAAATAAAGGTGAAAAAGCAGGTGAGAGAGCGGCTTATACGCGCCGCCTAAAATATTAACAGCAAAAATTTTAACAAATTACATTAAAAATAGAGTCTGTTATTAAAACATTGATGAAAATGTGGGGAAAAAAGTGGGGGGAAAATGAAGGTTCATTGAAGGTTCACGTAGAAAATCGTATGTATCTTTGTGAAAAATGCAGATACAAAAAAAATTTCGAATAAAATTTGAAGATTACGCCATAATCTTTGAAGTACGTATGTTATAATTTATTTTCTAATTTATTGATGTTAATAAGAATTAGGTAAAAAAATGAAGGTTCACGTGGAAAATCGATGATAATACATAAAAAAATTTTCTTTTTCAATTTATTTGTAGATATCTCAATTGAGAACACATTTCATATGATTTTTTTTCTAAATGTCATTGTTCATTCACTATCGTAAAATTAAAATACCTTTAGGGAAATTTTGTATATTTTGAAAAATAGTGCAGATACAAAAAAAATGTTCAGACAAATTTTGTAGATAAATGTATAAGCTACATTTTTGACTCGAACATTTTCTGGTAACTCCATTATTTAAACAATTAGAGTGAAAAAACAGAAAAACTTAAATTTACTCAACGATTTTCCGAAAAATTGCATTCCTAGTATCGTGAAGTTTTTCTCATGTTAATCAAATACTCAATTTTGAATTTTCAAGTTTTTTGTAATTTTTGTGGCATTTTACGTTTATTTTGTGTACTTTGACTAGGCTAATATAGCTGGTAGTGACTAAGATTTCATTTATTTATTACAAATGATCTAATTTTCATTGCTCCACATATGTAGCGATATAGATGCATTCGTAGGTGGATCTATTGAGGATAGTAGCGAGTCTAGATGATCCGAAAATCCTGGAACCCTGAAAAGACCCACTCTTAGGCTTTTATCCTCTGTATACATTATACACTATGTACTTCAATTTATGATATATGATTTCCAAAAAAAAATGGTTTTAAAAGTTCAAAAAATGCCGATAGTTCGTCCAATAATTACAGCAACGACACAGTGAACGAATCACTTTTTAATTTGAACCGAGATTTTTTAAAACCCTAGGGATGTGGGGTGGGCGAGAGTAGCACAGGCCAGGGTTTAAAAATATTCTCTCACTCTTAATAACTTTTCTAATATTACTCATGAAATCGGCTGCTACAGAATTTTTTATGGAAGATTCAGCTGCTATGCTCTGCTTTTCTACACAAGCTTACTAGTTTTAGAAAATAGTAGCTCCTGTAGCTTTATCTTTTGCAAGAATTTTCCATCTATTTCAGCCAGATGTGTCGATATACCGGAGGTGAGTCCTGGTGCTTCGTCACTAGCCTTTGAATATAATTTTTTCGTGGTTATAAAAAGTCTTTGAATGTCCATATTCCTTAGAGAGAGTTTTGCAGAGTCTGTATAATTTGAAATATACCTATTACTGCTTTTGGAATAACACTCCAATTGTTTAAAATATGATCAAACATGCTAGAGCACTTGGTTTGACTAGGGTTTATCTTCGCTTCGTGTTTTATCCAATTCAAAACTACTGGGGAATATTTGGATACCTATATAAAAAAACACTTTTTGAAAAGGAGTGAGGTGAAGTAGAATTTATTTATAGAACTTTGGAATTTATCTTATCAGCTCAGCATTTCGTTGAGATAATTACATTTTGCAAACATGAACGTTAGAAGCCCAAGAACAAGAAATTTGGGAGTTGGGTAAGAGTCAGAGTAATGCAACTGAAATCAGTCAGAAATTATTGGCGCAGTAGGTAAAAGCCCATATGATAATATGGGTGGTGCTTATTACCAGAATGCAACCTCATGAAATATCGAAGATTATTATAAATAGTATAATCAGGGGAGGAAAAAGAAGAGGAAGATATAGGACGGGGAATATGGAGGATGTAAATAAATATTCATGGGTGATTTGAATCCAAGACTGGAAGCAAGAAGCATACGATGAAGTAAAGTGAAGAAGAGTAATCGATCATTTCAAGTGCCTACAAGATCTGTAGTGCTATTGTATTCATAATAAAGAAGACATGAAAATTTATTTCCAATTGAATATATTGGAATATGTATCTCAAGTTTTTATTTTTCAGGATGTGTGAAGCCGAGTTCGATCCTGTTGGGGTGGTAACAACGCGCAATGAATAAAATCATATATATTCATCTGGTGCACGCTTCAGTCGAACAAAGAGTCCGGAACTCCGGAATTAAAAATCATTCATTTCATTCAGAATCAATCATTACATCTGGCCATTGTTACAGCCGTATAATATCTCCAGCCCCGTTTTAATCAATCTGAAAAACATCATAATTGATGCTTTTACACAAATTATATCCTCCTTTTTTCAATTTTTGTTTGTACATTGTGAGTCTTTTGTCCAATTTTATTTTGGTACTTTTTTTTAATTGAGAGACTCGCAAATAATATAAGAAATATATTCACTGAACTGGGTTTGTTCCTTAACCGTTGAACCGTATCTCGTCAACAACAAAACTTATCGCACATGTTTATACGAACTTTTCGTCTTGGAATTTAATTACGAATCGCCCACAATTTTTCAGCTAAGCTTGGAGGCACCCTGTATACAGTGTATGAAAAACTGTAGCCTGCATACCTAAAAGCTTGGGTAATTGAATGGGTAGGTAATGGGGTTAACTTAATTTACCTCAATTGTTTTATAAAGTTCTTACCTAAGTCTTTCTTTCAGAGATGTATAAATATATTGTCCGAAGAAGGAAAAACGTTAGTTGAAGATGAAGAGATAATGAAGAGGTGGCTGCAAGAGTTCTACGACATGCTATATTTTTATGTAATAGTGTAGCGTCAACTTGTTCGAAAATGCAGCTACATGTTTTAAGAACTTTTTTTTCCTCCGCGTTATGCAACCGATTGAGGTGAGAAATAATATATACGGGATTTTTGTAAACTATAGTCAAACGCACTCTTATCGTGCGGGTTCAAAGGTCACTAACCATATGTATCAAATCAAAAAACACAGAGGTTACCAAAATGTGAGATAACAAATACACCCGGAGAGAAGAAGAAGAAGATTATTTTAACTAACATGAAGATAGCTACATAGAGGTACCAAGATAGCTACATTATAGCAGTGGTGTCGGCAACCAATTTTTAAATTTCTCAAGATTAAATCTAGGTGCTCATTTCTATAATAGATTAATTTATTGATTTACCTCCTTTGATACCAACCCATTATGTGCCTTTAACAAGTATTTATTCATTCTCAAAACAAATTGGTATTATTACATTGGAAAAAATGTATTACAAACATTATGTTACGCCGCTGAACCCATACGCGATGTGGCAGGCGGTAACAGTTTTAAGACTCTGGTTACGCGTCCACTCTCTTTCGTTGTCTAAGGCTACATCATATTATATTGTCACTTTGAATTGTCAAACTGACATTTAAATAAAAACTTCGCTGGTGAAAGACTTTTTAGAATCGCTGAAAACTAAATACATATCCTTCTTTTTCCCGTCAAAATTGCATAAGTCTGTCTTATTTATCTTACGGACTTTAGTTGGAAGTTATAATTAAACGTAATAAAAAAAAAACATAAACTGTGAGTATGTCTTTGATGAATCGTATGACCCGCACGATAGGAGTGCCTTTGACTATATTACTGAAGCTCATGATAAATGGCTTAAGTTGTCAGCTCTTTTGCATGAGTCCTTTTATAGCAAATTTATATTTCAAATTTTCAAAGAGGTAGGTAGTGAATGGATGCAGTAGTCCATTCAGAATTGCCATTACAAAATTATCGGGTCCAAAACGAATGAGATTTTCTAGGCATACCTGGGTACGATTGTGGTTTCAAAGATTTCTAGATGTTCCCGAATATCTAAACCGGGCTATTAATCTTGTTACTGAAAAAACTTAAATAAACAATGGGAATTGAATATTCACGTGTTTGCAGCATGGTCGAAACCTGTCAATTCACTGTCACACGTCCTGTTTTTGACATTTGAAAACAATGTAAAAAAGGCTTAAGGTGGAAATCCACAGATCCGTCATCCGACGATACGATCATCGGAAAGTTTTGTAATTCGTAGAAATGTTCAAAATTGACAAACGGCCAAAGATTTGTCCGAAAGTTGGAACTTACGTCTGTCATAGAAAAAAAGTAGAGAAATATTTATCATTCATTCGTCATCAGATCTGATTTGACCTACATTTTCCATAATCTGCTTTTTTTTTGGGGGGGGGGGTATCATTTCACAATGAATCAAAATAATTATGATAAAAAATGCTTAAAAGCTACGAATAGTTTGTTATTAATTGCAAGTGTGTTAAAAAAAAGAATAAATGTGATATGTCACTATTTTAATCACAAAATCCACAAACTTTGAAGTGGCAATACTGAATGGACTACTGAAATTTGGGGGTAAGTATTGACCCACTCTTAAACGTTCTGAATGACAGTCACTTTCTCAAGTACAGAAACTCCCAAAAGTCAACTTATTATTTATTTATTTATTTATAACCAAACAGGCCTGATAACATGGTCAATGATTTTTAAATTAAAAATCTAGATTCACACATTAATAATGGCAATAACACATCCCAAGTATAAATTGAATAAATGAATTGTATGAATTGCAGAGGTTCAAACAGCTTTGCAACAATCTGTAAAAATAATTTTTCTACACCCGTGTTATAACAATGCACTTATATTCCCATAATCCGTTTCATAATGATACCCATTACGATACAGATTTTTCATTACGATACAAAATCAGTACGTATTAAATTTTCGTAGATACCCAACTAAACTTCGATAATTTATCAAAATGTCTGATATCAGCGATATAGAAGAATTACCATCGACTCCTCCACACATATCGAAGAAAGCAGAAAATGCAGTTCAAAATATTTTGTCCCAAAAATCTAAGAAAAGATACGAAAAACTTTATCAACGGACATTCTTCGAATGTGTTTTAATTGCTTATTTTCAAGAATTGATGGAAACTATGAAATCATCTAGTACATGGACACATTATTCAATAATAAAAATGTTGGTAAATATAAACCATAATATAGACATTTCTAAATATAGGAAACTACAAGCTTTATTAAGCGAAAGTTAGAAGGATATGTTGGAAAAAAGGAAAAACATTTTCACCTGAACAAATAAAAAAGTTTATCTACGAAGCACCCGATGAACAGTTTTTATTTTTAAATGTAAGTATCTATCTAACATTGCATTTAAAAAAAAATCTCATGATTACATTTTCCATTCGACTCATGCATGATAGGTATATTTCACTAATTTCGAGGAAACTCATAGACCGAACTTGTGGCCGAGCGGTTTAAGGCGCTCAATTTGGACTAGACTACAGTATGAGTTCCGGGTTCGAAACCAGCCTTGTGTTCAATAAAAATATAAAATTTATGTTTTTCGATTATTTATCGGCTGAAGAAAAAATAGCGTTTGCAACTCTAAAGTAATTGCTATTAATACACTCGCTTAAACCATACGATATCCCGGTTAATATTCGTGTATTAATAACCATCATTACATGATCGTTGCACAATATACTATTATATAATAGTATTTTTGGCAGCGATCATGTAATGAGAGCCATTAAAACACGAGCATGTTGTAGGATACGAAGCCAGCCGCAGGCGAGCTTCGTACCTATATAATATGCGAGTGTATTAATGGCCATATCATGAGTTGCATACAATATTTTTTCTACTCCGATTAATAAGAATTATTTAATTAATAATTATCATTTATCATAAAAAACAAGAACAAGAAATATAGTTACTTTTGAAAATCAAAATTATTGGACAGTTGTCAAATTAAGTGTCACTTAATAGGTCTGTTCGCCTGCAATAAAAGTGTAGCACTGAGCAATATTATTTAAAAAAATTCAGGTCTATCTGTGAAAAAATGCGTGTAAAATTGCTAAATTTGGGACTATCTATGTATATTGCATTTGTATACTGCAAGAAGCATTAAAACATAATTGAAATAAATAAAATCGTATAGCTCAGTGCTACACTTTTATTGCAGGGAACAGACCTAATATAATTAATTTCAGAAATGTCAACCAGGTATCCATGGCTATATTCAATATTGTGCGAATGTCGCATTTCTATTGGCTTAAAAATCTGTATCATAATGAAAATTTGTATCATAATGAATATCATTATGATACAGATTTTAGTCTTTTAATAAAAATATTATAAAACAGGAGTAGAAAAATATATTTAAAATATGCCCTAGTATAAGATTGTGAAAAACTTTTTCAGTCAAACACCAATCAATATCCACTAATTATGTACATTATGTAATTGAGATATATGTATGGAAAGCGATTCATTCAAACTCTGACAGTGTACAAAACTAGTTGTTGTGTTAAAATGTGGTAGATATTGTTGAAGGAATTGAGAGTAATTTATTTGTTACATTATATTTAGATATTGAGATGTTTTGTAGTGTAAAAGGAATGTATGTAAGTGGTATCTATAATACATATAATATAATAATAATTATATCATTTCACAGGTGAGCAACAGGTTCCGAACAGCGTGGTTCCCTCACTAGACTTTGCTTAAACATCAGGTGTTTTCGATTATTCACTTTTGGCTGCTAGAAGCAGCTCGTAGTGACTGAATTTCGTTCGTTTATTAGAGGGCGTGACGCCTAGTCTTACCTTTCCCTTGCCCCTTGAGCACATATCGAAAAGTATGAGCTTCAAACCACGGACAGAATATTTGATGTTTGACCGTTTTGACGTTTATTTAAGTGCCGATTACGATTTAATTGTTCTCCTAACAACACAGGAAATTCATTGGCATTGACACATGACAAGTGGTTTTGAGGATCCTAAAAAATCGTGTTCGTTTTGCTTAAAAGTCGTGACGACTGAGGCGTCACGCACAAGTGCTTCAAGCCCAAATAAACGGAAGCAACAATCCTTCGCCGTTACGTCATATAGTTTATCTGGAGCTACGCGGCATCGGTAATTTAAGAGGCGAGGAAAAACATGGCGGATATCTGTCAAACGTACAAATGGCGTACGGTACCTATTTTACCAAGTAAAACTGAAATTACAAAGGTCACTGACAATACCAACGCCAATGGATAAATCAATATCAGTCAATTGACGAAGTGAGAGGGAAGAACATACGCACGCGCTTGCCAATAAGAAGTCAGCTGGGTCGATAAAAATCACCAATTATGTAATTCGGAGGGTGTGGTCATTATTGTTTTCGTACACCGTTGCCAGAGCTTGAAAAAGTCCATAACAAATTTGGAAAAGTGTTCATCTTTTAATATCCATAAATTGGAAAAATAATGTCAAAAAAATAAATCCAAGGAAACAAGCACATTATAAAATTAACGTTTAATCATATTTTTAATATTGTTAATAATAAAAATACCCATTTATAATTATTATCACTACATAGTTAGCACTTCACCTTTTCCATAGTTAAACGTGGCAATGTCGAATTTTTTCGACTGCATTCCTTTCACGGTTTCAGATAAACTTGCCAAAGTATACATTGTCCAGCTTGCTCTCTCATTCATGAAATGGATGAGACGGAATTATGACGTCGTTAACGTATTTCTTAACTAATGTCGATGAAAATTTAATGTTTGTTACTTTTGACAGTTCAGTTGTGATAGTTCGGAAACATAACACGAAAAATAACCTAATATTCTAAATGAATAATGTCAAACGTGAAACGTCAAGCACTTTGCACGATCCGAATTAAAAAAGGAGCACCGTTGAAAGCTGAAATGACACGGCGCCAGTTCTTTTTGTAACCACACTAGCATCTTAAGCCTTTGAGTGATAAATAAAATTGAAAAACATATTTCCATTATAACTCCAAAAGTTTAATATTTTCATTCAGTCAATTCAAATCCTTCTTCACACAGTACGGCACTGTTATTGGAAGCTGCGACCTTTGTTGTATCTATGTATTGCTATTCTTGTTTTAAAACAAAACAATCGATTTAAATTTTGGTTACAAAGAAAGTGTGTTGTCAGTATTGGAGATTATTAGAGAACATCCTATATGCCAGTATGACTGGCTGGCGAATATGCGGCTTCTTGTACCAGGCGATTAGAGGTCACTGTTAAGAAATCACATAAAAGAGTCTCAGTCTCGATTGGTTACTTGAAAGAAGTTGAGCTGAAGAATGTAATCTAGATTTAGAGGACCACACCACCTGAAAAGGGCGCAGTTGAATAGACCTTAACAAATCTTATCTATTCTATAGGTTATCTCTCAGGTCCTTTTTTACGTGACATGAAGTTGTGACATTTTATTTAAAGAAACCAGCATAAATTGTAATTTATAGGCAGACGGTCAAACTGCAACTTATACAAGTGACTCTAAAATATTAAATTTATAATTTACTTTTTACATCTTCAAGCGAATTACAAATTTACCGTTATTTTTAACTGAATACTGAGTTTCATTTGATCTACGTTTTCCATTATAAAGTAAAATTAATTATTTTAAAGCTAAGACCATCTGCGCTTTATCACAGCCTGGCTCTGATGTGATATGACAATCGGATTCTATACAATGGGCGACGTCACAACATCGAGTTTTGTAATTAATAAAGTAGAAGCGCACTTGGTCTACTCGGTTACTCTGTTCTGACATTACACATGGAACAATTAGAGCGAAGGCGTGGTAGTTTGTTTTCAATAATCTCCGTTTGATTTGGTTTTAATAAGTCGACCTGTAGATTCGACGCAGAGGGTGATATCTCTTGATGAACGTTAATGGTAGTGAACAACAAAAACAAATATATGATTGGTCGATTTATATTTCAATTCAACGTGTTTTTAACAGTTTATATAAGAGTGGAAGCAAAAACGGAAAAGATAATGTTGAATTCCTGAGTATTGCTTTAAAGAAATATCATTTCATGTCTTCTTTTCTGATGCAAAAATATATGAAAATGCAGAATAATTCTAAAAATTGGGAATCCTGTCACAAAAGACATTCTGGTTTGATCACTTCAGTTTACAGACTCAGGCTATGGCCGTCCAAGGCGAACATCTTGGACAGCTGATAAGTTTTGTATTGTCTATCCAATTGAACACAATGTTCAAGAATCTTCCCGTCGATTATATTAGTCTGTTTCATTAATTTATACGTTTTGGTTTAAATTTGTTATGAAATCAAACAATTTTATTTTGTTAAATCTACATTGTAGGTATTTAAACATAAAATGACGCGTTTCGCTAACACAGTAGCTTTTTCAAACGAATGGAGGTATAATGAGAAACTTTCTATTTATACAGTGCGTTAATATTAAATTATACGGATATTTAACAATAAAATTATAATATATTTACTAGGAAATGAAATGAATTTGTCTAAATATGGGATTAACTAAAGTATTTAACAAGTTTACCTGGAAACTCATTCACAACCATCCTACAGGAATCTTTCTAGGTAAAAAGGTTCAATAATGGAGAATTGTTGATATCAAGTTGGTCGTTAAGAAGATTATCTAAATATTTGTTTTTATTTATCTCTAGGGCTTCTAAAAGATTTAATTTGAAGGATTTAGTTTCTATATGCAAAATTTCAAAATTTGAATCGAAAGAGTGTTGGTTTGCTAATAAATGATTTGAATAGTTGGAATCTAATTTTTGATTGTCATAACTACGTTTGTGTTCTGAAATTCTACTTTCAAAATTCCTAGAAGTTCTACCTATATAAATTTTATCACAGTCGTCATTACCACATTTTAATTTATAAACTCCTGATTTATTTAGTTTTGAAGATTTGGATTTGTTGTTTTTAATGAATTTGGATAAATTGTTGTCAGTTTTGAAGCAAATATTCAAGTCTAATGTTTCTAAAAATGATTTTATTTTTAAAGATGGTATTCCAAAGTAAGTTAAGCTTTTAAATTGGTTATTTTTGTTTTTATCAGAAGGAAATACTTGTTCTAGAGTATGTATTCGTATCTTTTTATTTATGATGTTTCATTTAAATTTGGATCGTAATTATTATTAACCGCTATTTGCTTTATTATATTCAGTTCTTTATTGTAATTGTTAATATTCAATGGAACTGTTAAAAGTCTATGTATCATACTATTGAAAGCTGCTAATTTATGACTGATTGGGTGGACTGAACTATTATGAATTGTAATGTCTGTATGTGATGGTTTGTGGAATATAGAAAAGTCATGTCTATTGTTTATATTTGAAATGGTAAGATCTAGAAAGTTTATGGACTTATTTTGTTCAATTTCTACTGTAAATTTGATATTTTTATGTATTGAGTTAATGTGAGTAATGAAGTTATCCAATTGTCTCGTAGTACCAGTGAAGCAAACTAAAATGTCATCTACATATCGGTGCCAGTAAACAAATTTTTTACTAAGGGGGTGTTTATGAATTATCTTTTCTATATTATCCATGAAAATTTCTGATAATAGGGGACTGAGAGGG
>CAJUYG010001942.1:0-23986 GCA_910591675.1 Galerucella calmariensis
CTACCCGCCTCTGGTTTTAATTAAACTTTTTCAATGTTTATTATATATGAAACCTTCGGCAATAAAGATCCTGTTCAGTAGTGACATTTGTTACCCTTTTCAGTTTTAATAACGGTAAATAACAAGGATTGTAACTCTCCAGGACAAGATATAAGGATGATAATATAAATATATTCATAACCCTCGGGACCATGTGCTACTTATATACGTTCTGTATACAGTTTTGCGTATAAACAATAATAATATGTAAAATCAAGGAAAATGCTGAAATAATTTTGATACCATTTCAAAATTTCACCTAAAGCCTGATGATTATCAGATCGTAATTTTAGATCAGATATAAAAAAGAAAAAAAAATAATTTTTTCGAAATATGACTGGAGAGCAAAACTGACTTGCATAAAAATGGAAAAAAAAATTTTCTGTTATTTAATGTGGAAATTGGGTCAAAAAATTAAAAAATAATATAATAGTATATTACGTAACGTGTGTGGTAAGATTACAACACGAGTTACGTTCTATACTTTACCTACGACCTACTTGTACTTGTATTCATGAGAAAAATAAGAAATAACAGTTACATTATTAGAGGTGCTTGGTAAACTTTCATCTCCTCCATCTCTATTACTCTATTACCAATGAAAGAAGCATATTAAAGAACTAACGTTTACTCATTATTAATATTATATTGTTGATAATCTAAAGTCCATAATTCAATTATAATCAATACATACTTAGCCCTTTGGGCTTTTCATTGTTAAACGTGGCAATATCGAACAGTTGCTGAGATGTTGCTAGGGAAGCCGTGCGATTTACTTTGCAGCTGTGCGTTTTATAGTGCCTAATAATAGACATCATTACATTGATGCCGACTGTGTATTGTGTGTATGAACTGATTACGGGGGGGGGTTCGTAGGTAAATATCTAAAAAAGCAGGTTTTATATGGGATATTACTCGACTATAGTTTATTAACGATAAAAAGACGATGACGCTGCAAAACAAAATATTGTGATATTGCAAAGCTTTAGTTTTTTTCTTTACTTAGCAAAAACTAGAAAATCTGATGTTAGATTTATAGTTCTTAATAATAATGAATACAAATAGCGAATACTATTACTTACGTCTCCAACAGAAGTAAGCGGGAGAAGCGGGCCCCCATTTCGGCATTCTCGTTCAAAATAGCTTAACAGAGATGTTACCATCTCTTGACATTCACTGTTCAGCTACTTCGGCATTTTATTAACTACACACTGCAGATTTGCCTAAATAATTAGTTATGAAAATAACCTAAAGAAACATTGAATTTAAAAAGCACCAAAAAAACTTGTAAATATTAGACGATGATCGAATGTCAATAAACGTCAAAACAAACTGGGGAATTTTACCAGTTGTTCTGACAACGCCTTGAAGTTTTGCCAACCCGTTAGCTGTAAATTGCCCTGGCTGTTGAAGATAAATTGCATTGACAGTTGGTAAATTAATATTTGTTCTGATAAGCAGGATAGTAACTAAAAATTACATCATCGTTTTTTTATCGTAAAAATCCTATACAATGTAAGTTGATTAAATGTTATAAATTGTTAATTATTGTCGGGTTAACTGATACAAACAGAAAAAAAATTAATCCAATAAATGTTTTTCATGAATTATAGATTACAGATACCTTATAAGTATCTTGTATATTCAAAGAATTTCTTCTTTAATTTAAAATAATTATTTACTTCTAGTGCAGACGTCGATTCTCTTTATAGAGTGGAACATGTTTCTGTAAATAAGTCCCATGGGACATTTATAATATTTAATATTTTATTTCAAAGGAACATTTCAATTCAGTATATTTTTTTTTCAAATTAATATTTCACTTAGAAAAACATGAAGAATCGCAGTTCGATCCACCGCTGTGGTCAATTTTTTTCTTTTTTTTTTAAATTTATAAAAAAAACTAAAAACAAAATTTAATATTTACTGGCTCACCCTGTTTTTAGTAACTGAAATGTGCCTATGTTCAGGACTTCAAACTCTGATACAAAGCAAACATTCAAAAAATTACCACTTTGGACTAGATTTCAACGTTGCCAAGTTGTCAAAATTTTCCGAGATTCTTGTTACATAAAAATCATTTTTTTCCAACTTCAAATATTTTAAACTCACATACTCTTACTGATACTACACATACTCACATACTGATACAAAGCAAAGATTCAAAAAATTACCACTTTGGAAGAGATTCCAACGTTGCCAGGTTATCAAAATTTTCCGAGATTCTTGTTACAAAAAAAAAAAAATCAGTTTCTTCCAACTTCAAATATTTTAACCTCACATACTCCTACTGATACTACACATACTCACATACTGATACAAAGCAAACATTCAAAAAAAAATAACCACTATGGACTGGATTTCAACGTTGCCAAGTTGTCCAAATTTTCCAAAATTCTTGTTACAAAAAAACTCAATTTCTTTCAACCTTAAATATTCCAACCTCCGCACATACTCTGAGTAATGTTAGCTATTTCCACAGGCACATAGTTTCTCTAATAACATACGCGACTTTTTTCACTAAGACCTGCAAAAAATCTGCTATGGCGCGTTAAGGTATCCGGGCATCGAATAAAAAAAAAATAAACGCCGTGCACATTTTTCATTTGCAATTAACAATTGCGGTATCTAAAGTTCTATCGTAAAAGTCGAAGTTCTTACGAAAAATTCTTTGCAACATATTTGAATTCTATTACCATGAAATATCACGGTAATGTTTGACATTTAATACAAAACAATAGATTATGTGCAATATTTTCACTCTATTACAGAGCCGGCTCTGATTTGATCAGTAGATTCGTATCAGAGACAATTTAGAATTAGTAAAAATGTAGTAAATGGGAATTTAAATTAGAATCGTAACGCCACTGAACTATCTTGTTGTACATCGTTTTATAACCTCACTTTTTTGCAATATGATTTCCAATGTTGTTATTTCTTGTTTGCAATAGTTCTAAGAGGGGGTGGCCCGTAGTTTTAAAAGCCTCGGGGACCCAAGGCACCAGCTCCTTATTAGTAAATTGATATATACCTTAGAGCTCTGAAGTGGTTTAAGGGCAGCTTGACTGTCACTGTAGATCCAGATCTTACGCTACTGTCTTATTTCTTGAAGCGTCGGTCTAATGCATCCTCTACTGTTCTAGTGTCTTTAAAATTCAGAGACCTTTTTATTTACCCTGCCGGCATATTAACTCGGTATATCCACATAAATGGTTGTCCCTTTAGCGATTTTGTGAATCAATGAGCTTCCAGCAAGCTAGTTTTCTAAATGCTTCAGTAACACCAAGCAAGATAAACGTTGCAAATGTTTTCTGCTCTGTTTCTGCAACACCCTGTATATTATTACATGAATAACAAGATTTTATGTGGACAAAAATGAAATATTTCTCTAGATTTGAAAGTACGGCGAACTTTTTCACCTTTTCTAAAATTTTTACGAAAAAAATATTTTAAATTTTGAATATTAGGCCAGATTCGGATCTGTCCGACACGAACCGCGTCGAAATTTATAGTGTGGATCGTGTTTTTCTACGATGCAACACATTCTTGTGCAAACGTGACTGCGTGTGATTCCGAAGCGTTTTTCCACATCTGGAGTATGTTCGGAGTTCGAAGAGGAGTTTGCAATTTGTCAACCCGATGGGAATTGCAAAAATAACTAACGATTTGGACTATTCTCCCATAGATCCACTTATTTATTAACATACCAACAAAACTACGCATACCAACGTACAGGGTGGGACCTTATATATTTCTTGAAATTAAAAATTAAAATCATTATTGCGTATTCTCTGTCTTTTTCGATTTGAAACGACTAGCAATATTATAGGTGCATTAATAAAGATTGCTGGGAATTCAGGAAAAAAGTAGCTTGTATTTTCCATTAGATAGTTAGTGGGATTATTATCTAGAAAAAACTTATTACTCTTCAAGAGTATAAATAACTATTTTATAGATAATTCCTTGGGAATATTACCTTTGTATATAAGGCCTCTCGTTCAGAACAAAATACCTCTGAAGAATGCACCTAACCAATAAGTAATTACCCAACAAACAACTTTTTTTTTTAAGAAATATAATAATAAATATCATCTTCAATAATCACCTACAGAGTGTCTCTCGTTTTCTGATACAATATATTGGTGAAAATTCTTGGGTGACGAGAATACAGAATGAAAGTGTCGAAAAAAAAGTTTGTACCAGAAAAGTTAACGAATTATAAGCACCTAAAGTTGAACAGTAAAAAAGTTTTTCTCCACAAGTGTTTTATCGCAGAAACACCCTGTATAAAATGAAAAAACTCGAAGATTTTCTCATACGAGGATAAATAATAAACATGTATACACCATAAAGGGCGGATTTATAATAAACGACCGAATAGGTATTAGAAAGACGTCCGATTTATATCAGCAACCAATAAGTAAGGTAATGGTTTCTATATTTGGTATGACTCGGATAACGAATTATTGTGAGACTTTGTAGGGCAACAGAAGCGTTTTCGAATACTAGCTTTGGTTTATGTAATAGGGCTTTACATCTTGAATAATAGTAATAGTCTTCTTAATTTATTATCTACACAGGACGTATTTTATTAATTTATATTCAGAAACTTGACATTTAACCACAGTAATAAAGACCTAGAAGCTTGAAGATGCGTCAGGTCAGGTACTCTATTCCTAGGAATCTGTAATGAGTCAGTTAGAAGATGAAAATGTGTGAGTATGTTCCCTCCTCTTCCGTGTACAACCAACAGATATATTACCCCTCCAATTATATGCATGTTCTTTCCAAATAATACTTTCCAATACTTTCCAATTTTGTTCTATTAGGTCTAAGGTATCTCTCATATCTACAACTGCCACGCTCGAGTATTCCCGAAAAATCCCCTATTCGCCTGCCTAACTATGAGGTTTAATGTATCGTTAGTCAGTGATTCCTAAGGTTTTTTCCACCGGCATAAGATTTCTCATCAAGAGTGGCCCACGTTGGGCGCCAATTTGTAATTGGGACCTAGTTTGTGGTATGAATGGACTGGAAGTGACTAATATGTTTGACAGATGAGAAAAAGTTCACCATTGTCAACCCTAAAGCCTGGAGTATACAGAGTGAGATTATATTGAAATGTCCTACTTTCTCTTGTTTTGCAAAAGCATAAAATGTTTTTTTTATTGAAATATACATCGATTAATTGCGTGTGTAAAAATAAAGTGCTTATAAATTAACGCCGTATTTTATAGAATAATCTTTCAGCTCGGTCCATAAAAATTCTATAACTGTGGTTAATAATTTTTTTATTACATCACATTAACGAATATTTTCAGAACGGTTTTTATTAACAGTAATTGGAATGTTGAATGGTGTGGAAAAAATAAATTTTACTATTAAAAACACTGGACGTACTGTATATTAATAAACTGACAGATTTTGTCCAATATAAGAGCAAATATTATTTTAAAAAAATTAATTTTTTTATTTTCATGAGATATGGTGTTATAAAGTTGAATTTCCTTTTTATATTTGACGATTCTTAATTTTTTTCACTGGAACTGAAAACTCCTTTATATAAATGAAACTAAGTCGAAGGAAACGAACTCATTTGTTTCCGTCATTGTTTTTGGGAATTTCAGTAATGCAAATATTTCAGTCGGTTGCCGAATATCATCAGGGTTTCCTTTACGGTTTGTACAACACAATTCCTACTGGAATATCAGCGACAGATGCGAGTCAAGTCCGGGAGTTCATTTCATCTAAACGGTTCAACTTGTCATTGGATGGTATATATGAGAAGTTTTGTTATTTGGGACAAACACAACGGCTGACTGAAAACTTGAGTCATTTTCGATATGAAAACAGTTACACTACGGGAAGATTTTAACAAATATTACAAGTTTTTCTTTTTATTGTTGATACTTTGACCTTAAATGGTAAACTATTTATTTTCATAACCTTGTTCAGTTTCTTGTTTAAGAATGTTACAATATATTTAAAGTCATTTTGCATGTTATCTACTTGCTACTTGCTACTTGCTGTGCTCTAGGATTCTGAAGTGCTGTGTAGTTGGAAAGTATGTGGATGGAGGTTTCTTTTTCCTCCACTATTTTGAGCTTTTTCAAGTGCCCATTCAGGCGACAATGTCCCGTTAGGATCCCTTTTAAAACTCTTAGCGCAGTTTTACTTTGACTTTTGCATTCATTTGATCTCAACAGGTTGTAGTCACCCAGAAGAGTCTTTGATTGTATAAGCCCTACTAGATCTTTCCAATGGTCAGATGTTCTCTTTTTCTCGGCTTTACCTATTTCTTTCAATATTACATTTGGGCTGATTCCGCAAAAGCGTTCAGCCCCCCAGAAAGGTATTTCAGTCTCCCTCTTTGCTAGTTCATCATTCCCACACCAGAACACACAAGACCTCAGTGCTTTAATGGCTGCTTGACTATCCGACATTATGATAATCCTTTTTCTTCTGTATCCTTCATCAATATTGAACTGGGCGCAATTTCTTGGCGTGGATTTCCGCTTGAAAGATACTTGGGGTTTTTCCCAAGCTTTCAGAGTGTTTGGTTCCTGTCCCGAACACTCCTATCCCAGTTCCTTCTATTGCTTTTGAGTCGTCTGTGTACCATTGAATGGCATTCTTTTCAAGTCTGGTAATGGTATTTGGATCCCATTCCTTCTTGTTCCGTAACGAATTTCTTTGAAAAGTTATATTTTTTCATCATACCGTCTGGTGGCATGTCCCAGGTTGTCTGATTTCTAAGAAGTGAGTAGGTGGTTTTTTTAACGCTTTATTTCACTACACACAAAGTTATTTATCATAAAAATCTAACCTAATAACTTTACGTTGAAACTTTTATAGCACATTCGAAAAATTAGTTTTTAATTTTAGATGTAGTCGGTAATAAAAATTAATGAAGTCAAAATTTTCGATGTAAATTTCACGAAAATCATGGCGCTATAAAATTGAGAGTAATGGTTTCCATGTTTTTGTAATTTTTCTTCAAAAGTCAAGTCTCGAAATTTCAATTAAATAGAATACAGGTTTCCTAAATTAATTTTTTTTATTTAAACATCAAGTTCATACAAGCGTTCTTGACGAAATTTTCTTTATTTTTTCATTAGATGCTTCTTATGTTGTCTACAAAAGTCTTAACCTGTCAGCTGTCAAACAGCAAATTCAAATATCTTTTTAAGTTAATCCTGTTGGGAAAAATATAGTGGATTCATTCTGTATTTTGTAAATTTTGCTGAATTACTAAAAATTTTCCACGCTTTTTTCATTGTGACATGTAAAAAAATTCACCATTAATAAAAGGAACAAATATTTTCCCATCAATCTGATTCCTGCGTTCTGCAGAATTAATATTAATGATAATACTCCAATTTATGTTGAGTTATACAGGACAGGCGTAGATAAAATTATTTTTGGGATTTTTTAATAATAAATATAAAGAATATACATGTAAACATTTATCAAAAAAAAGTATGAATGGTTTCCGTTTGTAGAAAAATTTAAATAAAAAAATACTTCTACATCTTATATATTTTGAAACTTTTTACGTTTTCTATAAACATTTTTAAAGCCCGTCTCTGTATTAAGATAAAATGTGATAACTTGAATATATATGTAGTCAGAAATTGTCGATCTGCTTTCCATTTATAGCAATTGGTCCTCTGAACTGAGAGCGACGTTAATGTTTTAATCATTCACATTTAAAAAAAACCAAATTTATCGACTATTAATTGGAAATGAAGTCAACGAAGGCGTAAGAAATAAATATCAAATCTGACAATAATTACCCACATTTCAAACTTATACATTTATTTACGAGTTCGTGTTCTTTAAGTCTTACATTAATTCACCTTTTGTAAATCAAATATACACATCGCGAAAAGTCTATTCGAGCCTTACGATTTACTTACACAAGTACGACAAGGGAAATATGAGCGAAACTACTTGAAAGAGAGAGAAGAATAATTATTGTTCGCAGTCAGTGTTGGGCGCGTATTCAGTTCCAGCTACCAATCTGATATGAAAGCAGCGTTGCCAGTTTAAAATGTTTGGTACTTTCTAAGGAATGAATAACTTATTTTGCATTTGAATTTGAACACGGGATAACGCCTTATTTAGTGTGAACAGACGATAGGGGTAACAACTACAAGAAATTAGCAATACTGCTGATTTTTTTTTCATAAGTACCTTAAAGTATGTAGATTAATATACAAAAAAGTTTACCAGTCTATCGATTTTCCAAATTAGAATAAAAAATCAAAAAACTTTATTTTCCGAAATTTTCAAATATTTCGCACTGGGAGGAAGGTAAAGGAAAATAAAAAATACCACCGTATAGAAGGAGTGGTTTGAAACAAAAAAGGTTCTCTGCGTTTCTTTCCTCAGAGCAATGGTTTGTCCGGAAAAATTCCGCGCGACTCTATTTCCTGAAGCGGAGCGGAGTACATTATAAACTATTGTACAGTTATAATGTAGATATAAATAATTGTAATACGGCTTTTTAAAGAAGAAAGTGTCGGCTTTAAGATTGCATTTTTTTTTTGTCATAGCACATAATCATTTTTAGCAAATTACTCATATAATATAAATATTATATTCTAATAAAAAACTAGGTATCTCAATAAAAAATATATTATATAATAAGGTAGCATTGAAACAATTTTTCGAAGGATGGAAACTGTTATTTACGAGGTCTGTTCCATAGATGAAATTTTCGGATAATTAATTTTTCCTAATTACGAAATACGGCACTTTTCATATTTTATAAATTTTAGAAATCTTGAGTTTACAAGAAAATATATATATTAAATACTGTAACTTAATACAACTGTAGTAATTTTAATGGGGTTTGCGTAGAAAGATTGGGGAAACTTCTAAGATCAAGAATATACAGTGCTATTCAAAAGTCCCCTCCCCCTCTCGTATCTTTTGAACAGCTTCACTTACATTAATAAAATTCGGAGGGTGAAAATAAAGTGTTGTAAACTTCTCTACGAATGGTAACAGGTGACGTAATAGTAATTGATGACGTCACAGTGCCACTTTGAACAATAATTTTAAATAGGACCTTATGGCAAGTGATATCTCGTTTGAAAGGCATTGACATTGGCTACCTAGCCATATTAATTTTATTTGGGTTTAAACTAATTTCGACGGATAAATTAAATAAATACCAAAATTATTGAAATTATTTTTTTAAATTTAATTAATCAAATATCAACAATGGATTCTTATAGCAAGTGTTCGAAATGTGCTCCGTCTACTTCCTGACAGTAATACATCCTATTAGTAAACTCTTGTCGTACTCGTTCGAATGTGTCAGCTGAAATTGCATTGCATTCTTCAACAATTTTTTCTTTCAAAACGCCAATGCTATCTGGTGCCGTAGTATAAACCTTGGATTTCAAGTACCCCCATAGAAAAAAATCTAATGGTGTCAGATCTGGTAACTGAGGTGGCCATTCTATGGGACCTCGCCGGAGGATGCATCTACCTCGATATTCTTCATCCAGGTAACGTCTCACTTGACTACACCATAATAATGTGCAGGAGCACCATCTTGTTGAAATGTTATTTCTAGATGGCCGAATTCATCTGGATTATCTTCCAGAATTTCAAGAATTAACGGCTCAATTGCATTTTGTAACATCTCCAGATACACTTCACCGCTTAAATTTGAATTTAGGAAAACGGGACCAACTATGTGGTTTCCCAAAATACCTGCCCAAACTTGTAACTTTTTTTGGAAACTGGGCATGTTGTTCACGAAAGGTGTGAGGATGTGTCACTCCAATACCTTATATTTTCATTTCCATTGAGGCAAAAAGTACTTTTGACACTAAAACAAATTGTTTTTGTGTAATTTTGACTAATTTGGATGAAATTTATTTTTAGCCAACACTCTCTTTACTGTACTTTCACTTACTTCACAGATAGAAGCAACTTTAACTGAAAAGGAAGTAGAGTTTACTAGCATTTCAGCAACTATATCAATTTTTTTATCATCACTAAATGTTGGTCGACCAGATCGTTTGGCATCTTGAACACTACCTGTTGCTTCAAACTTGTGAAGAAGCTCCCTCAAATAAGTTCTCGAGATAGGGCGATCTGGGTATCTCTCATTAAAAAATAAACGTTCCGCTTCATGGAGATTCTTTCTAGATTCACCAATTATTAAGATAGCTGCCATTTTTGTAGAAAATTAACTGAACTTCAATTTTTATCTGAACCAAGAATCTCTAACTGCCATATTTTAGGAAATATTGTCTGAAAACCTATTTTCCTGGTCTTTTGGGGTCATTTTCTCCGCCCTCGCACGCGTTTTCATGCAGAACTTTGTCTCATGTTTAATGAGGTGCCAAATGCAACTTCCAACCGGAAGATGAAAACAGGGCGTCATTAATGTTAACTTTGCCTTTTTTTTCCTCCTTCATTCACTGGACTAATTATACAAATTTTGACTGTACTAATAAAATTATCACACTGCATGTTAAAATTTACTCTTCTCTTAAGAAAACATGTTCTTGCTATTATTCTAATGGCATACATAGTACTTAATTTATGTGTATTTATAGTTTTAATAGTAATTTCTACCTCAAAAGATTTTTGCAGAAATAGAAATAGATACAGATGGTAATATCTATCGTTGTGGCTTTGATGAAACTATAATAGACATCAAACGTTTCTACAAACATTTTAGTTTGTTCTTTTTTCATGAAACTTAGCAAACGTCTCGTGCATAAAGAAGACACAACAATTTTTTTTTCCGCATCAATTTGTAACGATAGAACGGCTTTGGTTTTTTCTTTTCTATTAAAATCCCATTACCAAGGGACTGAACCTGTCTCTAAACGACCCAAGTGACTTGTTTGAAAAAAATTATGTAAACGTCCACAACTGAAACGATCATTAGCAAAGCTTTTGCTAGTTGCAGGAAGGTAGCATAACTTAATTTAAACTAAAAAGGACTTTCAAATAGGCCGCTATAGAATCTTACGGGTTAATGGATATCCCATAAGTACGAAATAATGCTGTTGCTTGAATTGATTTTATTGACTAGTTCCTTTAATTGTGTTTTTATCAACAAACTCTTAGGTTAAATGCTTGTAAATGTTCGTTGACTTTATATCGGAAGAGATACGACTTGGAAGAAGTCGAATAACGGTGCAAAATTTTCTTTCCTGTTTCTATATGATAATAATCGAGGGTAATATATAGTCGGGAAAATAGGGTTGCTCCTTTTATCTTATCGTTCTGTACAAAAATTCAAACTCGTGGAAAATGCTTTTGCGTTTATTTTCCAAAACTTTTTTGATTCGTCAATTATGAGTGGCATATTTTTTTTGTTTTTTTTTTTGGAACTTTAGTTCTTTACGTCAGGTTATGTTTAAGCGACCGGGGGTCGCGACGCAAAAGATCTGACCGTTACGTTATGTTACGTTGCTTCGTTATGTTCCTTGCTTGCGTGCGTGTGCTCTCTCCTGAGTCTCTTTCTCATTTACGAAGCAGCGATTCATAAAAACATCATTTTCTTACGACCACACATCGAAATATGGTTGGTATATATTATATAAATAAAACATAGTTTAAATCGTACTTACGATAATGCTTTAACTCCTCTTATTTCCTCTGCATTAAAGCAGCTGTTTGACTTCATAAATTCAAGCAGCATATATGAGTTTACTTTGGGCAAGATATCAGTTTGTGCTTTTACAAAACCTTCGCTAGCCATATCTTTACTCACAAAATATGAAAGAATCGTCACTGAACACTGAACTAGTAAATAAAATATATTCTTCCAAAAGTTTTAAAATATCCTCGGAAATATCGAATATTTATGTCCACTTACCACTTTACGTTGACTTTTAGAAATAAAAAAAAGCACACACAAACACGTAATGGTCTCAAACAAACATGTAAATGATATTTTTACGTCGATGAAGCAATTAATAGTTGATTAAAATACAATATAAACACACAACTACACAGAACCTATTGCAATACCGGCCATATTGACATAAGTAAACACAAGAGATATGACATCACACGTATCATCGGTAGCGTTCGGAAATTCTCGGGTTGTGGTCAGAAAGTGCATTGAAATTTGAATTTTATTTTAAAATTTGGGAGTAATTTCCAATGGAAATTGGTTTATTTCCTATTATTAGTAATTTTTGATATCATATTTACTATTATAAATTAATATTCAAGCAAAATATGAAATATGCCTGTACTCTATTCTGACACATTCTAAGATAGCATGAATATCTGCCTGAAAAACAGAGGTATGTTCACCTAGTGAGAAGGAGCATCTTGTGTTTCTCATTTCACTATACACCCCTGCTCCTGTCTCTTACCCAGTCTGTGATCCGTCTGTGTACTAGGTCTCTCCTCGGGGAAACTTCAGTTTGCTTGAGTCTTGCCAGTCCTTTCTGGCAAGTATTGGCGTATTGGCTTGTTATCTATTTCCATTCTTGAAACTTCGTTTCTTCTATATATACCCCTCTTATGCAATCTTTTCGGACCTATGAAGTCTCCTTAAGAACCTCATTTAGCTAACTGGACCGCCATCGCTTCCGTCTGATTCCCTGTAAGTTCTCACCAGCAGATTATGTGAGTAGGTGTTTCATCATATTTTCTGCACATAGGGTCTCTAACTTTGACCATCCTGTGAAGATGCTTCTGCAGGGTACAGTGTCCAATCACCAGTAACTGTCTTCAAATTTCTCTTACCTAGTTTCAGCAGCCTCGACGAGAGTTCCTTGTCTAACTTATTAAGTAGACTCTTGTATGGAGGTGTCCACCATTTGAGTTGTTCCCTAGCCAGTTCCCAACTTTCCACTAAACGGTTCCGGACCTGTGAAGGTTCCTTTAGAGCCTTAGTTCACGAGATGTAGTTACATCATCAGCTGTAGAAAGCCTTTCTTAACATTAATCACCAAAAGTGTTTGGTAAAACTCAGCAATTCCTTCCTTATTACTTTTTCAGAATGATTTTAAATGAAAGATAAATTTGCCTGTACTATATTACATATCCAACTAGAACGGCTTAAAACCAGGATGAGAGTGCCTAGTAGCTAGTAGCCGCTCCTAATCTAATAGGTGTCTCTAGTCCCATCAATAACACTCGTGATTGGTCTAACATTTCACAGCAGGCGGTTCGGTATCGAGATCTAGTTTGTTAGGAAATCAGCATGATATAATTAACATTTTTCATAAATACAATGAGATTTAATGAAGTCATCTATCATACTTAACAGGGGTGTGCTTAGAAAGTAGATCAAATTATTCACTCTAACACTTTTAAATTCGATTTTTTTTTTCAAATAAAAATATCTAACACAAAAAATTAAGTTTCTCTCACATAATACAAAGTGTCGCAATGTAACTCCAGTGATTTTACTGATAAGTATTTTGTCGTGATTTAAAATGAATTATACCAATCATTTATTTCGTTTGGAAACAACTGTGAATCGCAGATGAGGGCCCGGAGACGACTATGTCTTCTTTATCGCGAGCTCAAAGCTGGCCTTTACTATCTGGTGCCGTACCCGTTGAGGATGCTAGAAATATTGCAGCCAAAACGCAGGTAAGTGAAGCAATAAACATACTATGTTTTTAACAGAGTTGATTCAAGCGTTCTTGGATGTCCAAAATGGATGAACTTGCTCTCTTTGTTTCGCTTCTTGGAAGATCTATACATCTGTAGAGAAAATCCTCCAAAAATGTCAGTTACTTTTCCTTAGATTGATGCTGAAATTATCTCCTAAGTGCTTGAAGACTATTTTTTCAAAGGACAACCAAAAGGACCCGAAAATGTCTTGTTCTTTCTTAGGCTGTATCTGTATCTGTAGAGTAGTGAGGGTGAGTGTAGGATCACAGCACTTAGGCCACATGTGACACATTATACATCCTCCGGAGGAGTTCTCCTCCTAGGTCATCGTCTATCCTGTCCTTCCCAGGAAGGTGGACAGGTCACTAGGAGACATCTCCTTTATATCGGCAGGTGTAGGCCAAGACTCACCGAACACTCACTCTTTTATTGACGATAACTCCGGACACTCGCATAAGACATGCCTGACAGTTTCATCTTCCTGCTCAAACATCCTGCATAGAGGTGTGTCCACTAGCCCCATAGTATGGAGGTGCTTCCTTAGTTGACAGTGGCCAGCCAGAAATCCTACTGCTAAACGTAGGTTATTCTTGGTCATCGCCAAATATTTCTTCGGCGCCCAGGGTGATCCTGGCAAGACTGCATCCTTTGGTTCCATCCCATCTCTTAACGGATTGAGCATGGGTGTAACGTTTGACTAGCTCCGCAATTGTCGAAGCCGTTAGGCCGTAGGTGTCACTGGGTCCCAAATTTCTAGTCCAGCAGCTTCCCTGGCTGAAGAATCGGCAATGCGATTAACTTTACTCCTGTCGTTCCCTTTAACCCCCCTCAGGATAATATTTTTATCTGTCGAGGCTTTAGCTAAATCTTGGTGGCACTCTAGTACTAGCCTCGATATAACTCGTTGTCTGTTCAAAGCTAATAGGGCTTGTCTACTATCAGTGCAGATTGTTATATTTTTGCCAGAAATTCCTTTTCTGGTTAGTTCTTTTGTGGTAATTGAGATACCTGTTAGTTCTGTTCGAACCACGCTGGTATTGTTTCCCATTCCCCACTTAATCCTTATAGGCTTCGTGCTCTCGAGTAAACTCCACATCCTGAGCCTTTTTTTCATTTTTGAGCCATCTGTATATATGCGTATTGCATTTGCAGCATCTGGTTCTGTGTTCTGTTTTATTTGTATTTTGTAGGGTTTATTGAGCACAAACCTGGGTTCAATTGAATCATTGGCTGCCTGCATCAGAGGTAGCGCAGTAAGCGCTTCCTGCCATAGGCTTAACCTCAATTGTCCCACTCCTACTTCGGGGTTTACACCAGCCGTGCGCAATCGTACCATGGCCATTAACGCAACCTCCTTGACGTACACGTCCAGAGGGATCAGACCAGTAATTATTTCCATTGCCGTGGTTGGTGTTGTTCTCATGGCTCTTTCTTAGGCTGATGCTCAAAACTATTTAAATATCTTTCTTTGGCTAGTGTTAGATAAACCTGTTTCCTGAAAACAGCCATCTTCTACAACACAGAAAAGATTCTAGAGCTCTTTCTTTTGCAAATGCTGAAGTAATTCCCTAAATGGGACCCAGAAGAAAAACTTCAGTAGCACTCTTTTAGGTGGATACAGTCATAATTTTTAAGCATCTGCTCAGTGGTAACTGGTCCTTGGGACAACACAATAAACACTGGAAGAATACACCCACATGGGAAGAAATTCATAAAAGAACCATCAGGAAAAGTAGCGAAAGAACTGCTCTCAATTAGCAGGAACAAACTACGTACCATAACGGGGCTACTTACGGGACACTTTCCCACAAAGGAGCACCTAAACAAAATAGGGATGTATAACGGAGACCTTACATGCAGAATATGCAAAAAGGATACCGAAACAGCTCTGCATATACTATGCAACTGTGAGTCGCTGGACCACAGAAGGCAGAAACTGTATGGAGGAACCCAAATGACTCCAGAAGACTTCTATAACCAACCAGCAAAGAACCTTAATGAGCTAATACAGGGAACAGATTGGCTGAATATGCTGTAGTCAGAACACTAGGAATATCCACAATAAGCCCAGGAGGCTGATGTGGTGCCGGCGAAGAGAGGGCTCCTTTAAACAAAAAAAATTCTCAAATTGACAATAATTACTGCTCTGAGATCTTTTCCTAAAGACAGTATTGGTGCCAAAACGAAGTCTGATATTCCAAAAAAAACTTCAAGAACGCCTGAATCAACTTTATTCATTTATATAAAAAATATCAAGTACATAATGATAGTTGATGAAGTATTATTAAATTTTTTTATTTATTTATTAGATCCAAGCTAGGAGATTTGTGTGCCGCCATTACTACCCCGAAGGCGGGTGGGGGTGGGTAGTAACGGCTTGTGCCGTCCTCGTCCACGTCATCAATCATGGAGTACAATTGTCTTGTTCTCAGCTAGTGGCTCCAGCTGCTTTTAAATTCCACGTGAATCCCGTCTATCCAGCAGGTGAGCACTACTAATATAAACGAAAACTTTGAATAAAAATATTTATATATTTGATTCTTCTTTATTTTTTCCTCGATATTAAGTTTTTACTTGGCTGCTTTCAGACGGTCGTCTCCTAAAAAGGAAACTTCTCTATCGAAAAATGAGTGAATGATTGAGATCGGAAAAAAACTTATTCAAATTCCAATAAAATTGTTGGACCTTAAAATGGTAATTTTTTTACGTTAAACGCCTTGCTATTATTTAAATTCTTCTTGCTCACGTCAAACGCAATGGCATTATGTATTTGTAAGAAAAAATTCTCAAAGGGTCCAATGCCCTTGGAAACACCCCACATTATCATTTTTGCGACACCCGAAACCTCAGCAACTCCAGCTATGATTGATGTCAATAACAATGGCAGAAAAATATCCCAGCCTACTGGAGAAAAATGTGGTGGTCAATACAGAGGCGTTCACTAGTTTTTTAGAAAAAAAAATGAAGATCAAATGTTAATAAGTTTAAAGTTATTATGACCACACTTGAGAATGCATAGGTACCTATTTTACCAAGTAAAATTGAAAATACAAATGTCACTGACAATACCAACGCCACTAGATAAATCAATATCAATCAATTGATGAAGTGAGAGAGAAGAACACACGCGCTGCCAGAGCTTGAAGAAGCCCATAACAAATTTGGAAAAGTGTTCATAAATTGGAAAAATAATGTTAATAGAGAAAATCCAAGGATACAAGCACATTAAAGAGTTAACGTTTAATCATATTGTTAATAATAAAAAGTCCCTTTTCTAATAAATTATTAGAGGAAAGTCACCAAATATGGAATACCATTTTATTTTTGGGATATAAAAAAAACTTCATATAAATTAAATCAGTTTAATGTTTTTACTAATCAGTCATACATTTATATGTAGTAATTAACAGCCTTTAATCAAATATATTCGTTATCAAATTAGAATCTAACACAAAATCACAAATGAGTAACCAAATATGGAATAGGTATCCATATATGGAATATAAGCATAAATCAACATAACAATAACAAAAATGGACATTAATATCTTTGAGATCAATTAAATAAATATAAAATATTGTGATAAATGAAAGAAGTTACATAATTACTTGCAAAAGTCACAGATCCGAGTATCAAACTCTGCACCAGCACTATCATAATGTGCCTAGAGCCCACACATCAAGCATTTAATTTAATATTCCATAATTAGACACCGACGACTGTCCATATTTGGATTTTTATACTAGTTCAAACTCTTCTAAATATTTTTTAAAGTCACAATATTTTAATGACAAAAGATCACATAATGGTGGAATAAACATAATACCGATATACTAAATAGTATAACACTTACGTAAACAAACATAACAGCTGATAATACTCGTTTATTACTTACCTTTAAAATTTTCTGCACGACAACAAAATAAAACACGCCTGCCACTCGTGAAGCATTCGCACAACTGACTCGATGGTGTGGGTGCGATAGTTAGTAGACCGAATGAAACAGAAGATGGTCGAGTGTTGTGTTTCATACTTATAGTCTTAGAGAAATGAAGGCATTCCATAGTAGGATACTATTCCATATTTGGTGACTTTCCTCTATCACTACATACTTAGCACTTTAGCTTTTCCATAGTTAAACGTGGCAATATCGAATGTTTTCGACTGCATTCCTTTCACGGCTTCAGATACTTTCCAAAGTATACTGCATATTACAACGGAGAACCCCCTGTAAAAAAAGATGATCTGCTTATTCGTATTTTTCATCTTATTTTGCATACAGAAAATTTATATAAACGCTAAATTTATTTCGACTATAATTTGATTAAACAAAAAAAATACACCAATTCAGTTGCTAAAAGGGTGCATACAAATAGTACGGAAAATTACGTAGCTTACTTGGCAGGAAAATAAAATTTACAAATTGAATTGAAACTTCAATTTAAGACCCGACACACTTAGCGACAGAAAAATGTAAATCCAGAGATTTTTCATTCGAGCTCTCCTCTCTCCATAAATACAATTAGTTATTATTTGAACAGCTAACGAAGTTATTCCGGCTCGAAGGACCAATAAATGTTTGTTTGTACATCCGCAAACAATGTTTCCAATTAGTTTTACATTAAAATATAACCCGAACCGATCCAATTTTTGAATACGACATCGATATTTGTGTTTATACGAACAGAAGTATCTAAAAATATCTATCTGGAAATGAGTTTGGGCGTCGAACGAACGAAATATCTCTGTTACTGACGTTTTCATTGTGTATTTTCAGTAAATTATCGGAACAATGCAGAAATTCCACCGACAAACCAAACACATAACTTTATATAATGCAAGAGCGTTTTGTCATTTTCACCAACAGATGACATTTTTTACTAGGTTGAATGAAAAATAAAGTTACAGTTTCTCTTTGTCGTTATTTAAGGGTTTTATATATACAGGGGAATCGGAAATATAGTGATAATTACTCTTGAAACACTTTGTATATATACAATATGTACCCCTAAGTTGGAATCATGTGGAAAACTTTCTTATTATTAATTTCAGGAAAAAAAGTTATTCTTCATAAAAAGTTCTGCCAAAGATTACAGAATAAAAATATAAGATGTTTCACTCCAGGGCGGTTTGATTCAAGTTGCTGTCCCAAACGGACGCCGCTCTCATAAATTATGTTTACGACTCGCTTTTGTTGTCAATAACGAGACCGGTAGATACCAGATAAGTTCGAAAAGCTTATTTTATTTTAAGCTTTACAGGGGTAATTGGAGAAATATATATTTAAATTAATAGGATTCTTTATCAAAAAGATTTATTTTTAAATGTTAATTATTTCTAAAAATGTTCGGGATATGAATTTGAAAAGGCAAGCAAGTGTTTAAGCTTTGCTATTAAAAAGAAAAATATTAACATGACTTCTTGCTCATTTCAACAATTAATTAATGAATTTAAAAAATCTATACAACATAAATATAAAACATGAACAACCAATAAACACCGTTCTAAATTAACAGCGCTCGACGGGCGACGTCCCGTATAATATGCCAAATTAAATGCAAGTAAGGACGTAGCGACGTACTGTACCATCCAAGTCACCAGACAGTCACTAGCGGCATCGGTGCTTTACGCGATAAATTCGAACCTGTGAAACATCTTATATTTTTATTTATTTTATTCTTGAGTAAAACTAATATTTTTCGACAAACCTGTATTATAGGTTTTAGATTAAGCAGAACTTTTTATGAAGAATAACTTTTCTTCCTTAAATCAATAATAAAAAAGCTTTCCATATAATTCCAACTTAGGGGGACATATTGTATATAAAAAGAAGTATTGTAGAATAGTGAGCGCTTCTACAAAATATATAATGCCGGCTTCTAATTATCTAATTTTTTTCGAGCTTCCTATTAATTTAAGTCATCCAAATCGGGTATAAATGATTACTTACCAACTCTGAACAAATATCTGATCGCTAATAACTTTCCTAATACTATTCTTGACTATATAAGCAGATGCTTTTTTTTAAACCAATCAAAATTAAGCTTTTTAATGACAGCACAATTATACTGTGATGTATAAGGAAATGCTTCGAAAAGGGAGATAAATTGAACCACACAATTATATTAAGATTGATATTTTTCATATACATATCAAAATGTGATTGTTTGTTTTAAAAAAATTGAACAAATACCCTCCTGTACCTAGTCACTTTTCCATCTCATGTCCCGCAAAATCTCCAGATTTGTCTCCTTTGGATATATTTTTATAGGAGTATTGAAAATCCTATTTTTATGATAAAAGCTTTTAAAAATTTCGAATTTCACAAACTGTAACACCTGTAATGTGTTTTGAAGTCTCAAATTTTCCTTTGGCTGCCAAGTTTTTTCCAAAATATTTCTATAACTTCATTGATTCAACATCTATTTTCGAGCTTATTGTTATCCGCAGCTTCTCAAACAATGGTCGTTCATAAATGGCACTTATAACTAGTAAACCATTAATCTTCCCGAGTTCTATATTATAGGAAAGTGGTACAATAACATTGAAATAATAATGACAAGAAATACATAATGAAAACACACGAGCTCTCGTACAAAACAAAAACAATAGCCGACAACAAAAATACGAGGTTCGTCCAAAAAGTTTCATTATAAAACTGCCGGGTAAAATGTAATACTAGCCATGGCGTTTTGAAATCAACATTTTAATTCAAAATTGAAAAATCTCCAAAATAAGTGAGCGGTGATCTGTCTCCTACAGACCCACACTTAGGTATGGATTTAGTATGATAGAACTTATATGATTGGCTGCTTTAGGTCGATAGGGGTGTATAGGGGCAAGTACGTCATAAAAAGTTACGCGTATCTGTATACAATAGTATATTAAAGTATAAGTGGATATTAAGGTCTTTAAAACATGCGCGATTTTTCAAGCTCAAGCTCAAGAACACGCGGCCTTGCCTGAAGAATTTTGGAATTCGGTGTTTTTTTCCGACGAGACAAGGATTTGTTTGGTACAAGATAGCCATCGAATACGTGTGTGGCGGGATCCAACGAGAGTTGCTCAGCTTGCCCATGCTCGCCCCGTGCCGCCCTTCTGAGGAGAAAGTGCTATGTTTTGGGCTGGTATCATGTTAAATGATCGCATAGAATTAATTCATGTGGAGGGAACGATGACTGGGTGATAGCTGTTGGCAATTCCTTCGTTTTTATGGACGATAACGCCCGACCTCATCGGACCAGAGCTGTTAATGAGTATCTTGAAACTGAAGGGATCAATCGTTTGAACTGGTCTGCCCTATCTCCTGACATGAATCCCATAGAACATGCTTGGGACATGCTTGCCAGAGCAGTGGCAGCACGCAGAAATCCACCCAGGAGTGTACAAGAGCTTGTTCATGCGGCCCAAGAAGAATGGCGAAATATTCCTCAACAGAATATCAATAATTTGGTAAACAGCATGGGCAGGCGACTTCAAGCTTGCATAAATTCTAGAGGTGGAAATACTCTTTATTAAAAGTTCTCATGCAGGTTCTCACTCAACCTTTTCTTTAAAAAGAATCAATTTGTATTTAATTTATTTAATTTCTAAGAATACTTTTTATGTTTGAAGCAAATTTATTATTGGATAATAAAAATTTTTGACAAATATACACGTTTTTTTTATTGAAACTAATTATTTGATTAATCTCTGATTCATTTATAATGAACACATTTTTTTTCGGAGATTTAGGGTAATGCAAAACTTTTGAATCTATGTGTATGTATGGTACTTTTAATATTTTAAAATAATAAATATCGTACACACAACTACATTCTTCGAACGTAATTTCATTGTATAATAACCATGTAGTTAATCACTAAAATGTAATTATCTCTAAAACCGTTAAGATTTGGGGATACTAACAAGTATATCTTTTATTTGTTGTAATGATGTGGCTTTAATCATTTTTGTCAAAAGAAGTGCTAATGTAAAAGGCAAAAAAGTTTTGCGCACATTTATGTCGCATACGTGGTCTATGTGGCGCCCTCTACAAAATACATCGAAATAGATACAATATTATAATTTCTCATACCAAAAAACTCCCAACCTCAAATTTTTGTGCATATACGTCAAAAAGCGTAAAAGTTATTGTAAAAAACGAAAATAAAAATTTCATTTTAAACACCCTGTATCTCACTTAATATCAACATTTTATTAAGGCTAGTTGATTTAAATCGCAATATTTTGAAGTGAAGATTGTACTGTACTTCTATGTATAATTACTTAAGGACCATACCCTGTATAAAAGTTTTTAGACCTGATTTTTTAAATTAGTTCTCTTTGCAGGTCTTCAAGTTTACTCTTAACTATCCTAACTCAATTAATAGTCTTCGGCTGCTAAAGCTTATATTCTCTGCTTGTGACACAATATACTATATCTACTGAATATTTCAAGCTCCTACATGCAAAATATAAAAGTCAGTCCTCGTAGGATCTACATTATCATAAATGAAGTCATAACTGAAAGCGTTTAAAAGAAATCGCCGGTTTTTTCCTACCATCTATTCTCGATTCTTCAAAACAGTAAACCAATTAGGAGCATTACAAAGAATCGTATAAATCAGACGAATAAAAAAAATGGCGGAATGTTATCTGAAAGCCGGAGTGTGCTTTTTTATCTAGAAGGCACGAAACACGCTCAAGTGGTCCATTCGTCAAGTCGGACCGTTCTTATCGACTGTCCATCTTGCTCGACATGCAAAAATACTTATTCAGATTGTTGGTCAACGTGTTTTGAAAAATAATACAACAAAAAAATATAACAGAAAAGAATAATGGGCATCAACAGTTCTCGTTTCAAGGACGACAAATTTGAATACAATATAGAGATGCGCGATTCTTATATTTTGGATATCGGTGATTCAATCACAGTTTGCTCATCACTATTATAAATTATCGTTGATTGTAAAAGACTATGTTTTCACCATTGATTAAAAAGTATAGTAATCACGATTTTTAAAATGAAGACGACATACATTTTACACAAAATCATTAATTGATGAACTCCCCTATTCAGTACTGGGACCCTGCAGGTAGACCTTAAGATTATTTTTGTTCACCATAAGTTTGGTATAAAATACACTACATAAAATAAACGTGAAAATTATTTTATTAAATTTCCCCACAAATGAAAAATAATCATCTAATTATTGGAATTCTTTTATTAAACAAAATAATTCAATAAATAAATAGTTTTTTTAAAGAAAAATCACCCACCCTGTAGATCTTGTAGTGCTCTTTTTGTAGATTGTTGTAAGTTCACATCAAATACTCGTGGTTAAAAATAAAGAAAGTATCTTATAAAAAAATGTCTGTCAAACAAGAGCCCTGGAAAATATGTGAAATTAAAGAAAGGTCATCGCAACCAGTCAATTATCCGATTTTCAGATAATTTTTGGATCGAATATCTTCTAGTATTAGAATTACTAGCATATATTATAACTCCTTAGATCGGACTGCTAGTGAAATTGTTAAATTTGTTGAACAATTAAAGCTGAAAGTCTTGCCCTTCGTAGATGGAAGTTTGTCACCCATGACTGGAAGATGATCCCAGCCAGTAGAAAATATAATCAATCGGTCAGAAAATCTACAACCGACGGAAAATATTCCCCACCGGCTTACAGGATGTTTTCTACCGGATGCACTGTGCCAGAAGTTTGTCTTTACTAGCAAAGTGCATTAATGAAAATATACAAACAGTAACAAATAAATACAATTAACAAATATAAAACACAAATTACACAGTATAAAAATATCTTAAAATTAATTTATTAACACTGGAATATCACCACTACTTTACCAACCCCTACACTACTCTAAAGCTTGAGCATGCAAATACTAAACCCATGCAAATGAAAATGAAAAAGGCAGAGTATAAATTCTGTAGAACATATCCATCGCTGATAAAATTTCTGTAACAGAAATTCAAACAAAATTAAAAAATTCTTTAACAAATCGATGGAATCTCTGAAGCCTGTAAGAGAATGTAGTGTGCTGAAAAGGAAGCTCTGAAAGAAATTGTTAGTCCATAACTGCCAAGTTTAACCATTTTGCATGAAAAAGGGAGAAAGGACGATATGTAGAAAATTGAGGAACGACATAGTTTACCTATGTCTTTTGGAAAAATAACCAGCTTGTGAAAGAAAGGGAGTACAATATTCAGAGTAATGAGTAACGACATGGCTTACCCATGTCTTTCGGAGAAATAACCAACTCGTAAAATAAAGCGAGGACAATATTCAGAAAAATGAGGAACGACATAGCTTACCTATGTCTTTTGAAA
>CAJUYG010001942.1:33986-45763 GCA_910591675.1 Galerucella calmariensis
TATCGTCTTCATAGTATTTTAAACTTTCGATTGATAGGTTGAGCTTGAGCGTAATCTAAACATCAACCAAGTCAAAGATTAGCGTTAACGTTTGTAATACGTTTAAACGGTTCATTATTGTGATATTTTGATTAGGATTAATCACAGACCTGCCTTTTTTTCCATTTCTTCCTACGTAATGTGTTGAAAAGACATTAACAATCGATGACGCACACCAAGAAGGGTATTATTTCAACTCTATGTATATGTATATGTATTAAGTCGCGAATGGTTTTCACCTCGTTTGCTTTTCTAACGGATAAATAAATATGTGTGAAGTTACACGCGACATTTATCCTTTTGGCGTGTGATAATGTTAATTTAAAAGCACTATAAATTACAATTCGAGATATAGGTTAATTGTTGACATGTCGATTTTATTTATTTCTTCGGATTTATCAAGTAAGCAAGTCGTTCGAGACATACAAGGTGTTTTTTAGACTTTGATTTGCTAAAAATATGTATTTTACAATTAAATACTTTGTTTTAAATAATTGTTTACTTACGGAATTACTTGAGTATGTACGCGGGCGTTAAAGAATAAAAAAAATCCAAAATGAAGTAATTTTATAATTATAACCAGAATGAAAAAAGTGCTATAAAAGTACCCTCATTGAATAGTTCTTAAAATAACCTGCCATTAGTGTTCTCTTCTCATTAATTTAAAATTACGACATAAATTGATACCATATATGAGATTTTGTTTTCTTTTTCTTCTTACTGGTAGGAACTTGCCTAACTGGATTTCAAGCCGTAATAAAATAACAATAACTGTACCTACCGCAAACACACATCACCATTCCATAATATATATATTGTATCTTATTAAAATTGTTCCTGTTTTTTCAATTCTTTGAATGCATAATTTGAATACCAAAAATATTTAAACGTAATTTTTGTTTCAGGTAAGTTCACAGTTTCATAAGAACATTATTTCAAAATTCGTAAGTATAATCAAAAATGATACTGAAATATTTAAAATTTATCATTAAATAATTACATTATTTCATAACAATTAACATACTGCAGTGATAAAAACATCTATAACATTTTTTATTTTAAAAATAACTATTAGTTTTGTCTGGCGCCATCTACATGAATCTTACCGCACATACATATAGTAAACTGCACAGTGTTGTTCTCCAAATGTAGGAATCTAGCTTGACGTGAATACAAAGTTTCTCGAATCTTTCTTTACTTTGGCCACTACTTCATAGATGTCGGTATGATCTTTTTAAATAAATACAATTCTTTAAGTGCATACAGTGTTTGTAAAAATTCAAGATATATTTAAATGAAATTAAATTTAATATTCTTTTCCAACTTTATATTCATATAAAAATGATGTGAATCGAAAAAATGTAAAAATTCATTGTGTTTATTGCTAACAATTTTAGTACGGGCGCTTTTATTATAATTTACTGGATTGTGCTAAAAGTTACATGTATTGATTATTTTTCGATTGCTTCCAGTCTAATAGTTCTTCTTTTTAATTTTTAAACATTCTATTGGGTATAAAATTTTGTTTATAAGCTTCCTTACTATACGTCGCCTCCTTCTCGGATATAAACGGAAAGTCATGAAAACTATCCATAAAAAAGACGGAAATATCGTGTCGACAGATTTCAAGCAAGAAATTCGATGCTGAACAAACCAATTGAAGGATAAAATAGAATCCTGAATTTATACTTAAACTTGCTGATTTTAGCTTGTAAAACTATATATATAGCTCGCGATTTCGTCCTTAAATAACAAAAACTTTCGTAAATGAGATCCTTTATAACCTATAATGGATTATTTATTGGAAGATTCTAATTGATTTTGGAGTTTAGCAACATTTAATTACCAAACAACTTAGATAAGGGAAGTTTTATGAGGAAAATTAATTTTTAAACAAATCTATAAAGTTCTAAAATTATTCTGTGTATACAGAGAGTGTCTAGTGATTGTATTTTTGGTGTACGTGCAATACCAAAAATTTTTAAATCAAACTTAGCACAATACAGAAAGAAATCGGCTAAAAAAAAGTTTTTTGGAAATATCAACAAAATGATGTGACATATTTTCAATCTTCCTGGCTTACTTATTTCCCTTTCCATATGAAATGCCCTGTAAAGTGACATCTTTTTCCCTTCTTGACGTTCAAAAAGCACAAATTTCCTTTATATACCGGGTGATCAGTTAATGTAGCGAGCGGCCATATCTCATAAGATATTTGGTCGTATAGATTTAGAAAAAAAAAATTTATGATAAAAGTCGCCAAGAGAAATTGCTGGAAATTATTTTCGAGTTTGTCAAACGTCCGCTAGAGGGCGTAACAACCAACACTAAGTAGAAAAATGGGATTTTTATAGAATTTTGCCTGATGAAAGTATATCGATGATATCATTTTCATATTTACTGACTATTCACCTGCACTTTTTGTCTAAAATGTTTTATTCTATCTATCAAAATAAAGCGGTGGGGGAAGTTCAAATGTTTTTTTGAACAAACCAAGATTTCTCCCGTTTCGCTTGACTGTTTTGAACAAATTTGGGCTCATATGAAAGAGCATAATTTATACTACAAAACGCTTACTTGGTTTTGACTTTTTGACTCTCGTCTTCACCGCTAGATTGCGTTAACTGAAATGGTAGCAAATTTTTGAGTTTAAAAAAAAAAACAAATGTACCTAATGGTATATTCATTTTTACATATTTTAAAAAAGAATACATATTCCTAAAATTTTCTTTTGAACCGTTGATATTGAACAAAATATAATTTTATTACATTAAAAATGGCACGCCACTGCTTTTTATCAAAATAAAAATCATTTTCGTAATCACTTATTAGTTGCTAACAAAAAAAACCTCTTGACTTTTTTTCGTAAGACTTTTGATATTGTCAAATTTAAAGGTACATTATTTGAGTGAAACTAATATTTTTCGACAAACCTTGTATACGACTAAAAAAATTTGATATTTGATGACTGTTTTCTAGGTTTTAGATAATGCAGAACTTTTTATGAAGAATAACTTTTCTTCTTAAAATTAATATTAAAAAAGTTTTCCATATGTTTGCAAATTAGGGGGACATAATATTGTAGATGCTTATTTTAAATTAAAGTGGCTAATCCGCTGAAATTCAAGAATTAATTCGGAATTATGTTTCTAGGGATCTACTAATGATTCACATTAACACCGCCTTATTCTGATAGCAGCGCTATTCTATTTTGAATATCGTTAATAGTTTGGTGAACACAGTTTCAAGTAGGTTAATTTCACATTTGAGATAAAAAGTATGGAGTCAAAATTGAGCCACAAAATTTTTTAAAAAACTAGTCGATTTGTTTTTTTTTTGTCTTAAAAGATCATAACTTGGAGGGCTTCGGATTTATGAATCATCAATGTTAAAGTAGTAAAAATATTCAAATATCCACTTTCTAAAATCAAAAAGAACTCCTAATTTCACTTCTGTTCAAAAACATTACATTTGTGTTGTGACCACCTTGTAAATTTTCCGCATTATTAAATATTTTCCATTCCATGAATTTTGGAAATTGTCGAAAACATATAAATGCAAAACTCCCAGCTCTGATTATCCCGAAAACTACGAAACAATATAATTTCGCGACACCATAGCCATTCGCCTGTGAGCTTCACTTTTGTAATACAAAAACCCCCCATAGTTTCCATCTTGATAGTTCTTCAAAGCGGCTGTAAATCTTTAGATTCTCCGTTTATTTGGTCATTGGCCTCAGACGTCCAAAAAATTGGTCGTAAAATACATACAACTTTAATCAATATTTTATACCAATTTTTATCTATGTAAAAGCACAATAATTATCTGCTGTTGATGATATACTCGAATAATTAATCATGAAATTATTTCATGAAATTGTGTAAAGCTGTTTGATGTTTAGTTGTTCGAGTTGTAGAGAGTTCGACAGGGACAAGAGTTGTAATAAAAGAACAGAGATGGGTGTTTTTCGATTGATGTAGCAGACTGCAGACGGACTAAAAATCAATCTCATGACCATTCTGATTCAAACGGGAAATGCTATCAGTGACTAAAATGAGCGTATTGAGACTTATATACAGATCGCGAAAAGTCTATTCGAGCCATACGATTTATACAAGTACGATAAGGAAATTATGAGCAAAACTACTTGAAAAAGAGAGAAGAATAATTGTTCCCAATCAGCGTTGGGCGTGTTTTCAGTTCCAGCTACCAATCCGATATGAAAGCAGCGTTGCCGGAAAAATTCGAGATTGGTAATAATAATAATAAGTGAGATCGATAGAGATAAGAATAAAATAATATATGTAGTTCAAGAAAATAAATGGACAAATGCCGACAAAAATTGGGAATAACTTTTAAAGATAAATACATTTGGCAACAGCTGACTGCGCACAATCATTCTTCTCTCTCTTTCAAGTAGTTTTTCTCATGTTTTCCTTGTCCCACTTGTGTAAATTTGTGTAAATTTCTTAAAATCACTTCAATTCAATCTCCAAGAATATTTCTGGAACTTTATTGGAACTTTAGTTCTTTACGTCAGGTTATGTTTGAGCGACCGGGGGTCGCGACGCAAAAGATCTGACCGTTACGTTACGTTATGTTACGTTACTTCGTTATGTGCCCCGCTTTCGTGCGTGTGCTCTCTCCTGAGTTTCTCTCTCGTTTAGGAAGCAGCGATTCATATGCTTCGGCCGGGAATCGAACCCGGGCCGCCCGCGTGGTAGGCGAGCATTCTACCACTGAACCACCGATGTTACATTAAAATTCTATGCAAAGCTGGTATTCGCAGTGCTGGTGATCTACTTGAATTTGTTCGGACAAATTTTTCCTATTATTTCCATAATTTTTTTGGCGCGATTGATCTTTATTGTTTATTTACAGCATCGGTTGTCAGGACGGTAGGTTGTGTTTACTGGTTTCTAAGTTTAACACGTCGGTTAGTGATTTACTTACCGTTCAGACGTCGAAAAGTAATAAATAGCATAAAAACAATTTCACCAAAATGCAAATTATATTTTAAACTGATCGAAAAGTATAAATGTCACTTTTGACATTTCGTTCGTTTCGAAGAAATTTAAATAATTTTATTCGGAATTTATTTCAATACGATCGCGCAAAAAATGGTGTAAGCATCTCGAACGTTAAGGGTAATTACAACGTTTGTATGTAGATTCCTCTCGTAAAATTGGACAAAATGATATGAGGACTAAGGGGCCTAGCACATTTACTTTTCGAAATACAGGGTGTTCAAATTTTGAAAACTTGAATGTTTTAATTCGATAACTTTAAAATGGATGGATAAATTGATTTGACATATGGCAGGTTGTTTTTAAATGTAAACGGGCATATTTTGATAGAAATAGTAGTTTGTGCAACTAGTGTGGATATGATGGCCATATCGCACGAGTACGAGTACGTTCAAGTGCGATATGGACAATCCACACGAGTCAAACAGCATATTTTTTGCTACGACCCACTTAAGAAAAAATCTAGAAGATAAAAATTTCTATAAACTGTAATATAACTTCAAATTGAAAATTTAACAATTCAATTTTATGTTTCCACTAATTTTTTTGTGGTAAACGTACAGTTATTGAATGTCCAATTTGTATAATGCTACGGTTTCCCTTTTTATATATTCGATGCTGTTATAAGTAGATGTTGCCAGTCGGACTCCCTCATGAAGGGTACCGTACCATTATCTATAATAATGAATATTCTGCTAAATATTTCAAACGTCTACCTGTTGTCGTTATTAATATCAAGCAGAATAATTATTTAAAAATAAAATTAAAAATACAAAAAAAACTTCTTCACTGTGAATCGAACCCGGGTCTACCGCGTGAGTTTGGTTTGCTTAGTACTCGACCACCGAGGAATATGCAAATTGTTTATCTATAACGTCAGATGTATTACATAATTTTTGCCTAAAAGGAACTAAAGTTCCTACCGTGTGTCCCGCGACACGTTCTGCCTTTTTTTTGAGATACGGTGATAGAAAGTTGAGGAGACACCAATAAAATGACAAAAATATAGCCCTATTGTTTTCTAGAAACATTGCGAACCTTTTTTCTCAAAAACTCTCCTCTCAAAGCCCTAAATTTAGTCACTCCTGAGATTTTCCCTCTATTTTGTCCTCTTGTTGGTTGAGTGGTTTCTCCAACACCGCTAAAACTAATTTTGCGATGTTGCCGTTAGCAATAAAATGTACTAGCTTTGAAGAAAATTAAATTGACTCTTGATCATTATACGAATCGTGATAAAACATTTTTACAGTAGCGACTATCAGACTCCCAGAGATTTTACTTTGTTGCATTTCTCGATAGTAGTAACATTAAACTGAAGCACCAATCCAGAGAGTAAATGTGGTTAATTAATTAGAAAAGTGTCAATTTTTTTCCGATTCACAATTAAGCGTTAATACCTTGTTTGGTTCCTGAGAATAGCGCCTTTTTCACACAGGAATTTCATCTCTTTACCGTATGTCTAGAACGACCAACTCGAATTCTCCGATATATACGAGGGAACTACAAAAACTGTACAAGTAAAACCACAAAAAAGTGTTATATTTATATAATAATTCAAAATAATCTTGGATGAGTATTATCCGGACAAGTATATCCTTCAGGATCATAGTTACAGTAACTACCATTTTTAGCGTCCTTAATACTAATACCGCTAAATTTCCAATTAGTACAAGCTTCGTCCCCACAAAGAATAAAAGCTTCAAGCGTAGGGGAATCATTGTAACTTTTCATATGTCCAAAAATATTTTCAACAGTCAAATCTACTATCGGTATATTACTTCCTGGGTTACCAGTGGCTTCGCCATTTTCATAATCTTGTTGAATGTTTATACCAAAATTATGTATATCTTAAAAAAAGACTATTTTTGTTATTCAATTTCTTGTACAATCAAATAAAAACTTACTTTTCAATTGAATATTCCTGTAGGTAACATTCTGAATAATCCCAGGTCCACTGTCTGAGTGAGTTTTTACGTGTATCCCATTGGGAGATGTATCAACAACGCTATTTTCAAATGTTACGTTAGAAACTACGTTATTAATGTAATCGGTGCTGAAACCCACTGATATACTCAGACCATGCCCTCCGTAACAATACATATTGCTGATAAGAATGTTAGCACCACGGTTGACGACAACACAATCATCTTGATTTTTAACTTCACTGTTACTCAAAATTATATTGTTACCAGTTATATCAAAACCGTCAGTGTTGTGGCCAGTGAAATTGTTCTGTAAAAAAAAATTGCTTATTAGAAACCTTCTCTGTATCAGTAAGAATTTGAAGGGTGGGTGACCCCACACCCCCCAAATCCTTCTGAGGCTCAGATTTCCTTGTAGCTCGTCATCCAGCCTACTTGTTTGAAATAGGCGATAGCGTCGTCGGAAGTAAGCACAAGGGAGCTATTAGAAACCTTAATATAGCGTCACTTCTTCTACTATGCTTCTGAGGAACTAAATACTTACTTTGTCTCCTTCCGAAACGTCTATGCTCCAGTCGTTTAATACTATATCGTCAGATTGGACGGAGATGCAATGAACTGGGCAATTTTTAACATTGATACGTTCAAAAACTGAATTCGTTACTGCTATTCTCATAAATTTCGGTTTTAAAATACCACCGTTGCCTCCGTAAGTATCCCAATATAACTCTCCTTGGCCGTCCAGTAATGAATCTAAAACAATTGTTGGATTGTACTAGTCGACAAGAATTTAGCAGTCAATCGACTCCCTAAGTATATATTAGAGGAAAGTCACCAAATATGGAATACCATTTTGTTTTTGGGATATAAAAAAAACTTCATATAAATTAAATCAGTTTAATGTTTTTACTAATCAGTCATACATTTATATTTAGTAATTAACATCCTTTAATCAAATATATTAGTTATCAAATTGAAATCTAACACAAAAAACAAAATCACAAATGAGTAACCAAATATGGAATATCTTTGAGATCAATTAAATAAATATAATATATTGTGATAAATGAAAGAAGTTACAAAATTACTTGCAAAAATCACAGATCCAAATATCAAACTCTGGACCAGCACAATCATAATGTGCCCAGAGCCCACACATCAAGCATTTAATTTAATATTCCATAATTAGACACCGACGACTGTCCATATTTGGATTTTTATACTAGTTCAAACTCTTCTAAATATTTTTTAAAGTCACAATATTTGACAAAAGATCACAAAATGGTGAAATAAACATAATACCGATATACTACACTTACGTAAACAAATATAACAGCTGGTAATACTCGTTTATTACTTACCTTTAAAATTTTCTGCACGACAACACAACAAAACACGCCTGCCACACGTGAAGCATTCGCGCAACTGACTCGATGGTGTGGGTGCGATGTTAGTAGACCGAATGAAACAGAAGATGGTCGAGTGTTGCGTTTCATACTTATAGTCTTAGAGAAATGAAGGCATTCCATATTTGGTGATTTTCCTCTAAGTATAATTATCCAAGGGTCTATCTCCAATAGCACAATTCCTTAAAGACTAGGAGTCCTTGAATTATTTTGTTGTGTCTAGCCAGCTCTGTATCTGTAGAGTAGGGATGGTGAGTGTAGGCTCACAGCACTTAGGCCACATGTGATCCATTGTACATCCTCCCGAGGAGTTGTCCTCCTAGGTCATGTCCATCATGTCCTTCCCAGGAAGGTGGACAGGTCACTAGGAGACATCTCATTTAAATCGGCAGATGTAGGCCAAGACTCACAGAACACACTCTCTTATTGACGATAACTCCGGACACTCGCATATGACATGCCTGACAGTTTCATCTTCCTGTTCACACATCCTGCATAGAGGTGTGTCCACTAGCCTCATAGTATGGAGGTGTTTCCTTAGTTGACAGTGGCCAGTGAGAAATCCTACTGTTAAACGTAGGTTTTTCCTGGTCATCGCCAAATATTTCTTAGGCGCTAGTTTCCCAGGGTCGCCCAGGGTGATCCTGGCAAGACTGCATCCTTTGGTTCCATTCCATTTCTTAAGGGATTGAGCATGGGTGTAACGTTTAGCTAGTTCCGCAATTGTCGAAGTCGTTAGGTCGTAGGTGTCACTGGGTCCTAAAATTTTTAGTCCAGCTAAATAATCGGCAATGCGATTTCCTTTACTCCTGTCGTGCCCTTCAACCCACCTCAGTATAATATTGTTATCTGCCGAGGCGTTAGCTAAATCTTGGTGGCACTCTAGTACTAGCCCCGATATAACACGTTGTCTGTTCAAGGCTAATAGGGCTTGTCTACTATCAGTGCAGATGTTCAGTGTTATGTTTTTGTCTGAAATTCCTTTTCTGGTTAGTTCTCTTGTGGCAATTGAGATACCAGCCAGTTCTGTTTGAACCACGCTGGTATTGTTTCCCATTCCCACTCAATCCTTAGGCTTAGTGCTCTGGAGTAGACTCCACAACCTGAGCCTTCTTTCATTTTTGAGCCATCTGTATGTATGTGTATTGCATCTGACTCTGTGCTATGTTTTATTTGTGTCTAGCCAGTTATTGCTGTCTTAAACCCATAAGGTGCTTTATGCCACCTCAGATTTGTTTGAAAACAGCGCCCAACGTGGGCTCGAAGGCATGAAGACCTTGGACATCTACCAAGCGCCAAGATACATTTATCGAGCTATAACTTTTTCTCTAGTGTGCTCTATCCGAAAATATATTCAAAAAATATTGAATAGCCTACCTGGTTCTCCAGTAATGGTGAGGTTGTGTCCCTTGATAACAACAAGAGGTCCTTTCCATTCATAATAATCGAAATATGTTCGTCCTTCGAAACTTAATTTGGTACCATTTTGAAGGTTGAGATTTAAACTTGACTTTGCTGGAACTTGTAGGTTTGATATTTTTATGTCCGTACAAGATTTAATAACTTCTTTAACTCTTGAAAATTCTCTGATTGTACAATTTTCATCTACATCTACAGCGTGTGCACACGCTATAAGAAAAAATGAAAATTTTATCAACTTATTCATTTTTTTAAATTTAGTAATCTAACAAATATATAAGCGATTTATATAGTTATTAAGTAGATTCTGATTAAAGATAATAATAATTAATTCAATTGATATGTTTTGAAGGTTATCTTCAATTGTTTATACAAGGTGGAACTACGTATTGATCCACCCCTGTATTTCAAAAAAACGCGTTTTATATATTATCACTTCTGGCAAGTATAACAAGATAATTTTATACAAATGAGGCGTAAAAATGCTCCGAAACATCCAAATAAATTTCCAAATAAATACAGTCATATTTAACGCGATGTAAAGATGTCAGATAAAAGCCAAAAGGATTTCATTCTTTTCAAGTTGATATTTTTCTTGGAGAGATGCTTTTATAAACACAGCAATAAAAAAGCTAATAAGCTTCATTATGTTGATGTAAATTAAGCCACTGTCGTTGTAAATATTTACCCAGCTTACGTATTTTATATTTTGATTGATCACCTTGTACTGTAAACTTATTTGTCCATTTAAATTCCTAGTTCATAAGACATTCAAAAGGTTTTAAGCATCGACAAGTTTCTTGCGTTAGTATGGTGAGTGTTTATAGCAAATTTCAAGACGATAATATCAATAATTCTTTCTAAAAATAGTCGTATATTATACAAGTTTCCTTTGTATTCCTTTTTGCAAAAATTACTTTGAGTGATAAAGGACGTCGTTAGATTGTATTATCTCGTATTGTACCGGGTGTTTGATCAAGAGAATTCACCTGTATCTTAGAAAGTATTTCTCAAGCTAAAGACAATCTATTTTGTCCTCCTTAGGCTATTATGAGTACTGACCTGGTATACAGATTTCGGCAAAAGTCCGGGGCCGGACGAATATCGCAGAAAACCTTTTTTACCACGAATTTTTTCCAGCTTAAACTATAATTGGAAAATATTTTGAAATGTTCCAATAAGTGTGGCTTATTAAAGTTATATTTTTTCTTATGGAACACCCTATATTTCATTGCATTTTCTGATTGCTCCTGAAAAATATGATACTCCTTCATAATGGCTCCCTATACCTAAATACAGAAGGTTCCGAGTTATGCTGACTTTTTTTAAAATGTGAACATTTCGAAAAAAATTAATAATTCGTTGATATAGCAAATTCTAGAAAATTTTCTCTTACATCTAAATAGTTGGACATTCGTTAAATGTATTCCACGATTGAGTACTAAATATCTCTTTACAGGGTGTTCAATATTTTCAGTTTCATTATTAGATCATTCAATGTGCAGTATTAGGCTTATTTTAAATAGAACACCCTGTATTTTAATACTTCATCATATTCAAAAAATGTCCTCTTTCGAATGGTATAAGGGTGTCCTATACCTAGGTATAGGTAGGTCCGGTCCCGGACTTTTGCCGAACTCTGTATAACCAGATCACAATTTTTCATTATAGTCCTCATTTTATTTTAGTAATCTTTATTAAAAAGCAACCCTGTATGTGAAAAAAACCCCCTATTTTTCCCATTTTACTTTCCCGAAAAAAAGCCATATATGCATTGAATAATGTCTACAATACATGAGAAATATAATTTCAACCCCTGTAATAAAATTCTGACTTGTTTACGATAACGTCTGGTAGCTTCCTGTTTTAACTCTAGTTTTTCTTAGTAAATATTTGTTTTTTCCACAATAAAAATGACACTTTAGTGTTATTCATTATAAAAATTTTCTTTTATTGGTAAAGTC
>CAJUYG010001943.1:0-45761 GCA_910591675.1 Galerucella calmariensis
CTGTGGAACCCATGCTCGTAGTTTTGAGAATATTGTACCTCGCTCTTTCATAAAAATACAGCAAAACACCCGTATTCTAACTTGGCTAACTGTTGACCAAATTTACATAGACTGGCGACGCAAACAAACCATTCATACGCATGTCACACTGCAATGAATGACGTTCTGGGTTTCTGAGATCCAACTGTGCAGCTCCAGGGTTAAATGTGCTTACTAACTGCTCCGATATCATTAAATACATTGTTGAATTTGAATACTGAGATTATGTTTATGGGGAGACGATATTGATGTCTGAAGGTATTTGGCATACTTCTCTAAAGCTTCGATCCTTGCCTCTATAAACACGTATAATGTAAATTTTTTCTTGCAATGACAATTTTCAAACCATTCTGTTTCAGAAAAATAATCACCATTCAAGAAGCAAGTCAAATTGTTATGACATTTGCATAAAGTGCATTTGCACAAAAACTAAAATCAAACAAGATTGTAATTACTATTTAAAAAAAAACGGAGTTTTGTTCCCCATGGACGTACGCTACTGACACAAACCCAATATCCATTGAAGCAACCACTTAACCAAAAGTATTCCACTGCCAACCAAAATTTGAAGTTTAATAAACGTTAATTAGCGTATATATACAGTGACGTCCACAATTCGAAAAACCATGTTATACGACCTACATTTTGGACACCGGTGGAGAGATTAGATTACCTACTCTCAAGGAGTATTTTTCACAGTGTGGTTACCAAAAAATCAATAAAAGAATCACTGATAGTTTTTTTGGAAAAATCGAGATTCTGAAGCCTTCCAAAAATCTACGATACTGACATATCAAATCAAATGTTATTAAGTCACAATGGTCCCTTTCAAGTTCTTTTCAAACCATCAAATCTATGTCAACTGGGTGTTGGAATCTTTAGTGATCACACTGTATATATCATGACATTCTCATAGAATGGTCACCTTAGTGTTTTTTGCGCGATCGATCTTTTTTGTCTATTCACAGCATCGGTTGTCAGGACGGTAGGTTATGTTTACTGGTTTCTAAGTCTAACACGTCGGTAAGTGATTTACTTTGTTACTTACCGTTCAGACGTCGGTAAGTAAATACTTACCGTACGTACCGTACTTACCGACGTCTTAGCCCTACATATATTGAAGTGGTCCTGAATAATATATTACTTCATTCATTACACAAAAGTAACGGAACCGAACAGAACAATATAAAAGGTAATGAATAGCCTGAAAACAATTTCACCAAAATGCAAATTATCTTTTAAACTGATCGAGAAATATAAATGACACTTTCGACATTTCGTTCATTCCGAAGAAATTCAAATTATCCGATTCGAAATTTATTTCAATACGATCGCGCAAAAAATGGCATAAGCATCTCGAACGTTAAGGGTAATGCCGGTCTCCAGCAACATTGATCGACCGGTAAACAACCCTTACCTTCTTAATACTTAATAAACTATTGTTGGATTTAAATCCATGGTTTTCCAGTCTTAATCTATCTATCTATCTAAACAACCCTCACCTTCTTAATACTCAATATACTATTGCTGGATTTAAATCCATGATTATCCAGTTTTAATTCATCTATCGACAATTACTGAACAATTCCAAAGGAATAAACTTAACTCTGAACTTATTTCGTTCAGGTCTATCTCCCAAGCTTCATGGCTCAAGAGCATTTTTCAACTTATATAATTATATAAATTGATTGGATTGGCTGTTTCTTACTGAGTGACCATTTGAAAAATTAGGATTCTTTTTCAACTATCACAATAACATCCTTGTACGTCTATTACGTCCTTTATAAGTGGTTCTTATTTGTACTTTGACGTTAAAATAACTTTTTTCACGCTATCGATTTCCACTTCGATAACTTTTCATTTGTACTACAAATTTATCAAGTGAAAAGTTGAAATGAACGTAATAGGTTCTTGAAGTTAAGTAAGCAAACTTGGCGAAATTTGTTTGAGCAATTTCGCAAATTAAAACAAGTCGATAATCGTGAATAAAGGAGAAAACAGAAATAAGGATTGACTCGGTCGTTCTGCCCGAATGAAGGTTATTTAACAAGATTAATATAACTTTATTGAACTTCGCGGGAAGTCTATCATAATAACTGAGAAAATGATTGCATTAATTAGTTGATGTTGGTTTCTAATGGATAATATCGCTAGTTATTCGAATACATTTACAAAGTAATTAATTCAAATCAACAAGTTAATTGATTCTGATTGTGTTAACTTTATAACAAATTTGTTACATGGTCGATTAGCACATCATGTATAGGAGTGGGCAATATAATTGATTAATTGAACATTAGTCGATGAACCGGTAGTATTTTTCGAAAATATATGTAATTTTTTATCCGGTGGCTTGACTTATCGATCAAAAAACAAATAATCGATAAATTTATCAATCATCACTGTACATAATGGCCGTGTGCACCCTTCATAGAACTGAACCCGTTTAATTAAACTGGTTCAAATAGTTGAACGCTCTTGATAGAGAAACTTAGCTCTTAGCTTGTCTTAAATCTCTCACGTATCCGTATCCGTAACGAACTGCGCATGTGTAGACCCGTTATTTCTCAACCGATACGATGCGTTGAACATATTGTTACGTACCCTACTCCGTATACTTAAACGTATCCGTATCCCGACCAAAGTCAGTATTCCGTGCTATTAGTGCTATATTACATCATCTTCCTCGTCTAGTAGCGAAGGATTACTTAATATCGCCCCCATTTCACGTTGTACAAAAATATGAAAAAGTAAAATGAAAAAACTTGAGGTTATACAATTAAAAACAGAACGAAAGCGATACCTTTAACGCTCAAAAGGTTTTGTTGACAATCTCTTCACGTCAACGTAACTCCAATACGGATACAGATACGTGTGAAAACTTATGACAAGCTAAAAGTGTCTGTTTCTTTCCACTTAAGGACCATTTATTTTAGTTATATTAGACACAATGAATTAACTAATTATAAATTGAATATTTACTCAGTAGTTTAGTATATGTATAAAACAAAAAAAACATTATAATCGTTATAAACGAAGTGAAGCGTATGAAAGTCTCTATGATTCTCTTCTTCCACTTGGCGGCAGTCGGCACTCGTCTCGGGTCTTCCTTCTTTACAGTGTTGCCGGGTTGCGGAAGAAATATAAAAATATAGCGAAGCAACATAGTCGCCCGCCTTGAAGGCTTAAGAGCCTTTAAGAATAAGGTAAAACACTGAATTTTGCGACTGGTCGATGCAGAGTATTCGTAGAAGTCTTTATTTTTGCACTACGCACTACACCATCAGTTCCAACTAGAACCTCCTGCACACGACCGACGGACCACTTCAACGGTGGGAGACCATCTTCTTTTATCAAGACAAGCTCTCCAGGCTTTAGGGTTGAAGGAGGAGGAGTTTTCCATTTCTTGCTGGGCTGGAGCTGTGAAACGTATTCCACGGACCACCTCTTCCAAAACTGTTGAAGTCTCTTCTGAATGAGTTCGTATCTGTTGAGGCGATTTTCAGCAATATCAGTATTATCAGCATCCGGTATGGACATCAAAGGACTGCCGATCAAGAAATGCGCGGGGTCAAAGGAGCAGGATCATTTGGGTCATTTGACAAGGGACACAAAGGGCGGGAGTTTAGGCAAGCTTCTATTTGTACTGATAGAGTTGAAAACTCTTCAAAAGTTAAGCGAGTATCACCGATTGTCCGGCGTAAATGGTGTTTGACTGACTTGACCCCGGCCTCCCATAGCCCACCAAAGTGGGGAGAGTTAGGAGGAATAAAGGTCCACCTTATTCCATCGTTACTCAATCTATCCTGGATATCGTTTGAATTTTGTTTAAAAAATCGCTTTAGCTCGTTATGGGCACCTTGGAAATTCGTGCCATGATCAGAGAATATTTTGCGACCCCTTCTGGCCATAAAGCGCCTTAAGGAAGCTGAAAAGCAATCAGTTGTGAGATCACTGACCAATTCTAAATGTAAAGACTTCGTGCTAAAACAAACAAAAAGGCAAATGTAGGCTTTAAAAAGTTTACAGTTTCGAGTCTTCCTATCCTTTAGATAGAAGGGGCCTGCATAATCAGTACCACACACAGAAAATGGCCTGGAAGGTTGTATTCTCTCGGCTGGCATATCAGCCATCAAGTATTCAACCGTTTTTGCGTTGAACCGAAAACACAGCATGCAGTTATGAACTACGCTTTCAGTTAGGTTTCTACCATCTATGGGCCAAAAGTTTTCGCGAATAGTTGCCAGCAGTAGCGTAGGATCAGCGTGTAATAAATGAAGATGTTTAAATCTAGCATATAGTTTACTAAATACGTGGTTTTTAGGGAGTACTGCGGGATGCTTTTTACTATAATCGAATTCGGAGTTTCTGAGGCGACCACCTACTCTTAAAATTCCCAAGTCATCGATGATTGGGTTTAGGCCTAATAAAGAACTTTTTGAATTAATAAAACCCTTGTTCTTCAAAGATTGGATTTCTAAAGGGAAAGCTTGCCTCTGAACCATGAGTGTCAAGTGATGTAAAGAGCATTCCATTTCATTAGGTGTCAGTGGACCATATGATTTATGGAAATTTGGGCGACAATTTTGTATAAAGCGTAAAACGTAGGAAAATATTCTTTGGAGACGTTTAAAGGAAAAGCAGACATTCAATCTGGGCAATTCTAAGAATTTTGTGGTACATACGAAGGTACATGCCAAGGTTTTAGGTTTAGTTTCCGGTAGGTCATCCAGAGAAGAGGGGGTAAATACTTTGTCATGATGTTCGATAGGAGATAAGAGAAACTTAGGACCTTGCCACCACAACTCAGAGCTTAATAAGGTTGAAATGGAAGTTCCTCTAGTCAAAAGATCAGTAGGGTTGTCATGAGTACTAACATGATGCCAATCGGCAGCATTGGTCAACGATTGAATTTGGGATGTACGATTTGCGACGAAAATCTTGAGAGTATGACGAGAAGTATGTATCCAAGAGAGCGTGATGGTGGAGTCAGAGTAGTAAGTTATCTTGTTTAGTTTTAGATGAAGAGATGATTTGACCTTGGACATGAGCTCTGCCAACAGAAGTGCCGCGCACAACTCTAGGCGTGGTATACTTATAACCTTTATGGGAGCAACTCGACTCTTGGCACAGAGCAAACGAGAGTAGTAATTTCCAGAGGAGTCTTAGGATATGAGATAGATACAGCAACCATATGCTGCTTGTGAAGCATCAGCAAAGCCACAAAGTTCAATGAACGATGGTTTTCCGCAGAGAACGTGTCTTGGTATTTTCAATTCAGGAATTTGTTTCAAGTCATTTTGGAAATTAAACCATTTTGTTTGCATAGAGAGTGGAACGGATTCTTCCCAAGCTGCGCGCAATTGCCACAACTCTTGGATTATTATTTTAGCAACTATAATGACTGGAGATAATAATCCCAATGGGTCGAAAAGCTGTGAAATGGAACTGAGTATTGATCTTTTTGTTATTTTATTGTTGATAGGTAATTGTGGCATAGAATAAGTGAGGGTGTCAACAATAGGATTCCAGTTTAATCCCAAGGCTCTATTATTTTCAGAATCACCTATTTCGATACAATTGGTGGAATCGGATTTGGAGAATATGCCGTGGCAATTGGAATTCCATTTACGCAAGTGTAAACCACAGGATTCAAAGAGTTTAACAAGATCCTTTTTTGATTTACAGGACATTTTCAAGAGAATCTCCACCAGACAGAAGGCCGTCAACATAAAAATCGTTTTGTACAATGGAACTGAGCGTAGGATTGGAATCTTTGATATCATCGCCTACCTGATGAAAACATCTTGTTGCTAAAAATGCGCTGGAAGCCAGGCCATAGGTTACTGTGTTTAATTGGCATGCGGACAAAGTATCCGTAGGATTAAATCGCCAAATTATCTTCTGAAATTGACGTTGATCATCTTTGATCAGAATCTGCATGTACATTTTAGCCAAGTCGGCAGATATTACGATTGGGTGCTTCCGAAACCTAATGACAATAGAGAAGAGATCGTTTTGAATGGTTGGTCCCACATAAGGTCGTTGATGGGCGAACCAGACGTGGATTTAGCCGAGCCGTCAAAGACTACGCGGATTTTCGTGGTCATACTAGTTGCCTTAAAGACAGGATGATGTGGTGAATAGAAGCCACTAGAATCCTCATCGTTTGGTAATTTGGTCATGTGCCCGAGCTCTATATATTCACTTATAAATGATGAATATTGATCCCTTAAAGTATCGTTTCTGTTAATTTTTCTTTCTAAAGAATAAAATCTATTCCTCGCAGTGTTCATAGAGTCTCCCAATTTCAATAAGTCGCACTTGGAAGGAATTGACACTATAAAGCGACCAGCGTTATTTCTTAAGGTATTGGTTTGAAAATGCTGCTCGCAAAATATCTCTTCTGGAGATAGGTGAGTTTTTTCTGCAACACTTTCAAGCCTCCAAAATTTTTCTAATTGCTGACTTAGATCTGTATTATCCAAAGTATTTAAGTTACATAAAGTATTAGAGTTGTTTGAATCGCGAAGCGCCAAGGGACCGGATACTACCCAACCGAAATGTGTCTTTTGCAAATATGGGCCATTGAGACCAAGTTTATGCTGACCAACGCACAACAACTCCCAAAATGTTTCCACTCCAATTAACAAATCGATTGGAGAGGTTACGTCGAAACCAGGGTCCGCTAAAATAAGATTAGTTGGTATATTTAAATTATTTTTGTCGAAAGTTTTACATGGCACCGATCCGGTGATTGTGTCTAGAACTAGGCAATCTAAATTAACAGAAAAGGGATTCAAGCGCGACTGAAGAGTGGCCTTAGTTCTTGAGCGAATTTTAGAATTTGATTCGTTGATACCTGTTATTGAAGCTTGAATTTTTGTTTGTTCTAGGCTAAGTTTATCGCATAAACTAGTCGTTATAAGATTACATTGCGAACCACTATCTAAAAGAACTCTACAAGTGTGTGTTTTTCCTGAATAATCTAAAATATTTACAACTGCAGTTGATAATAACATACAAGTTTCTGAGAATAAAGAACAATGCGATTTTGATTGCAAACCGGCAACGCCGCTCAAATCGTGTTTCGGCGAAACGTTTTCGGTACTAACTATCCTACTTGAGCTTGTGCTAGCGCTCGAATTTGCAATCGGTGAAGCCGCGTTCACACTATTATCATTAAAATGTAAAAGAGTATTGTGTGCCCGTCCGCACTTTCTACATTTGCTTGCATTACAATCTTTTATAGAATGATTTTTTCGTAAACAGTTAAGGCAAGGTTTAAGATGTTTTGTTTCGTTATATCTTTCATTGACGTCCAATTGTAAAAATGAACTGCAATTATATACCGTGTGGTTCTTTTCGCATATCACACATTTTGGAGTATAATGATTAGCATTGCTCGAATTATTGGAGTTGTCGGTTGTTAGAGTTGGAGATTTTACGAAATTATTTTTTCTAGGGTTAGAATAACTACTATTGGATAAAGTTTGTTGATTTTGTATGGATTTGTTGTCTTCCATAGACTCAAAGACATCGCAACGATCATTTAGAAAATTCAAGAATATTTTCAGGTTAGGTTTCTCACGTTGGGGTTTTTAGCTTCCCATGCATCTATACCCGAATTGCTAAGTTTTGTTGTTAATAAGTGAACTAACAAGGTGTCCCAGTAATCAACAGGCTCATGAAGAGCTCTTAAAGCCTTTAGGATTCGATATGTGCTATCAAATAGCCGACTTAGAGAGGCATGATTTTCCTTTTGTATAACTGGAAGATTAAACAACTCCTTAACCTGATTGTTAATAAGTTTTTCAGTGTTTTCATATTTATCTGTTAAACAAGCCCATGCTATATCGTAATTTGCATCACAAATTTCTAGAGATTCAATCAGGTTAAAGGGCTCACCTTTTAAAGATAATCTTAAATAGTTTAATTTTTGTGACTTTGGCATGAATGGGTGATTGTCGATAACTGACATAAAGGTTTCACGGAAGAAAACCCAAGTTTTGTAAAAACCTTCAAATGTCGGAAGCTTTATGTCAGGTAGCTTAATATGATTAAAAGTGTTACCATGATTTTGAATAGAATCTGAATTATTACCAAAAAGTATAGAGCTATTACTTGCAATATTTTGAGCTTTTTGATCAGCTAAAAATCTTTTTGCTTTGCTTGTTACCTCAAAATAGCTTGTTTCAAAAACATTTCTACTGTCATTGTCTATGGTACTATCCCGATCGTTATAGTTTAAAAAATCTATTTCTAATTGATTATTCTCGAATTCTTCTAGTAATGTTAAGGTGTGAGGAAGACGTGATTCCAAGGTGTCTATATCGGGTTGAGCTTGATTAATTTGACCTTCAAAGTATGTTTTAAATCTAGTAAGAGAGCTTTTAATAGATTTTCTAGTTAGTTTAAGAGTTTTTAGTTTTTCATCTGCCATTTTTCAAGTCAAATCAAACACCAAATACGAAAAAGTGTGAGCGTAGCTTTAGCGACAAGATTTTTAGCGTTAATGTAACCTATAAATGTTTTTCAACTACTAATAAATGTACTTTTGCAAAAAAAATAAAGTATGCGAGCATGAATACTACAAATAATGTTTTCAAAAGAATCTAGCTTGAATAGAATAGGAAGATGAATCAAAGGAATGCGCATCTTACCGGTTTTAGCAGCCAAACCATAACCATTGTTTCTATTGCACTATTTATCCAGCGACGAAGGACCAATTTTATGTTTCTTTCCACTTAAGGACCATTTATTTTAGTTATATTAGACACAATGAATTAACCGATTAAAAACTGAATATTTACTTAGTAGTCTAGTATATGTATATAACAAAAAAAAACATTATAATCGTTATAAACGAAGTGAAGCGTATGAAAGTCTCTATGATTCTCTTCTTTCACTTGGCGGCAGTCGGGGCACTCGTCTCGGGGTCTTCCTTCTTTACAGTGTTGCCGGGTTGCGGAAGAAATACAAAAATATAGCGAAGCAACAGTGTCTAATGTTGCTTTGGTATTCACCAAATGAAGTTTAGTTAAACCTGAAAGAAGTTTGACAAGGTTGGAAAATTTAGGAACGTTTTTGTGTGAAAGACGTTAGTTGGTGATGTTATTTGTGTTTGAAATACAGCCAATCATAAAACTCGAGCTCATGCTGTTTTATCGGTTTCTAGCTCCTTTGACAGTGTGCGGTTTACGTGTGAGGTAAGTGAGGTTCGGACAGAGAACTGAAACATTTTTTTTGGTAAGAAATCCTGTTTTGGCCCTCGTTTTCGAAAATATTGATAATTGTGATTGTTTGGTGGTAGAATAATTGGATGAATGTATTCATGTTTGTACTACACTATTTTGAATCCTCTGTGTTTTATCTGTACATGTTATCCCCCAAGTGACCAGACTGGAATTGGTAGGAAATAAGCGTCACCGATTAGTTCCAATGTCCTATGGTTTCAGTAATCCATATTGATAAAGTGCTCCAATAATCGCAAACAATACATTTTTTCTATTTGTTGAATATATTTGCTTGAATTTATGTTCTCACTTTATTTATGTTCCAATTTCTTATTGTAATCTGAATATTAACTGAATTCATATTTTTGTGTATAAAGGGCATAGCAGTAATGTAAAAAAATCAGTTTCACAACTTATTCCTCATCAACCTCTGGCTTTTCTTCAAGTTATTGTCCAACTTTTTTTCGGATCTATTGTACTTCTCACAAGTAGGGTATATAATTTTAATTCAACGTAATAATTATTTCCTACTTTATTTATCTGAATATATTTGATTACTGAAAATACTTTGTGCAAATAGGTCCAGGAGGTGCAGTGTGCGTCGCTGCGGTAAAAAAACCAAACTACTTAAATAGACGATTTTGGAGACATATTTTGTTAATTTTCCCGTAAGAGTTAGCTCTCCTTATCCAGGCTCCATGGTTAAACCTATAATATTTGGCGCTTAAGTTTGAGCTTGAGTTCAAGTGCAGATCAAGTACAGATCAAAATAATTATAATCTAGTTTAATGCTTGAGACGACCCCTTTGCAACAGTTCCCCTTGAAAGTAGTACTTAGTAGGTACTTCACTAAGCGTCTCTTAATAATAATGGACGCTTAAATTTATTTCAAGTTGCATAAATGTTTAACAGAATCTACTAATCTACTGATATTTCAGTCTCACATTTGTGTGCAGCTTCACCCTAGTTCAATTAAACCATTTCATTGGTTGTCCGATAACTGCTGTCATTTCATCAACTGAACTCTACTCTCCTGACAGTCAGCCTTAAGTAAATTCACAATAGCTCAGTATTAATATTGATAGTGATAATAATTGTCGGATAACTTTCTTTGTAAGTTGGGTACTTACGTCTTATGCGAATTCATAATTTTTAGATGGATCCCAATAATCGAAACCTTTTGAAGAAAGACAGTTCATTCGATGCATATTCGCGAAAACGAGCAAAATTGGAATGGGGAAACCAAACCAAATCGCCATTACAGTACGTGTATTGAAACAAATGGGGGTTAGCCACAGATTATCTGGGTTAGCATTGTTTTCCTCATTCCACTGACAGCTTTGACATAAACTGCAGCGCCCACTATCGGAAAAATTTTCGCGAATAAGTATCTGACATAATATTGGTTCATGGCTTATAACAATATAAGTATTTGATAAACTTAATACAAAATGTTGAATGAAAAAATAATCATTGTGTTCAACCTCGTTGTGACGCGGAAAACTAGTTGAAATAAGAGGAAAGTAATTTTCCGGCTCGCAAAACTCCAAACTTGACCCTTGTTATACCGTCGAACATTAAAATGGCCTTAATTGACAGAAAAGCTGAAGCCAATTTACATCAAAGGCAGGAAAAATGGAGTGTCTGTCAATTACAAGAAAAACATTGAACTTCTCTTTCCACTTTCGCATATTTAGAACAAAATAAAAAAAACTATTTTATGCAGGGCGTTGAAAAACGAGGACATTAAAAACTAATGACCTCGTCACTTTTTGCCCCATAAACGATAAATCGAGAAACCCTACTAGATCAGTGGTGTGGAAAAAATAATAATAAATTTAGGACTGATTACTGGAAGAGAAATGAATAGTAGCAGATTTATTTAAATTGCATAAAGGTACACCAGTGAAATAACTGTTTTTATTTCTGGTCAACCTTCTACTAAATTTCCTATCCAAGGTTTAGGATCATCCATTGAGGATAAAATCCTAAAATGCAGATTCCGGAGGAGCCTCGGGCGCCATCTAGAAAAGACGTTTCTAGTGGATATCTCGTGAACTTTGCACTTTAGGACCAGCTCATCCAAAATATTGTTGTAGAGAATAAGATAACGCATCTTCTGTTTCCCATATCCTTTTTTATAATTTTTATATAAGTAAATCTCGTCTTCAACAAGGAGTCGGTAGATTTTGACGATTTTGACCGTGAGAATGAAGAATTCATTGAGGCTATACAGTCTCCTTCCAACTTTTCCGCATATGGTAACGAAGATAGAACATCAACTGTAATAGAATTTTCGCCGTCTCCAAAACGATCGAAAATAGTATTGAATTTTGAAATTTCAATTTGTTTCATGTTTTTTCTGAAAATAATTTTTTGAGAAATATTATCCTTCTGTTAATTTACTTAACTCTGATACCCCTAGATGCCAATCAAAACTTGCTTCCCATATCATCAGTGCTCTAAAATTGTGAATTGAATGTTTTTCACTGAACGAAAAAGGTACGTTATATTAATAAAAAAGTACATCAAATCAATGGACATCAACATTAATTTTCAGCCGATGAGCTGTATCGTTAATACAATGAACGTTCGTACGTAAACTTTTTTATTTATCAAGTTATGTTCTATGTACATTGAATCAATGAATAAAGGACATGGATCCATGTTTGACGGTTATTAATATTACGAACGGTTTACATTAGTTAATGATTACTGTACGTTAAATCAATCAACAGTGAGCATGGATCTATGTTTGACGGTTATTAATATTACGAACGGTTTACATTAGTTAATGATTGCTGTACGTTAAATCAATAAACAGCGAGCATGGATCTATGACTTCCAGTTATTAATATTACGAACCACAAACATTAATACAATAAACGAGAAGCATGGATCCATGACCACCGGTCATTAGTTTATGATTGTTGTACGTTAAATCAATGTACAATATACATTGATCAATGTTCACCGGTTATTAATATTACGAACATAATTAATTGACATTTACTACTATACCTCAGCAAAATAAAAATCAAATTAGTCATCGGCGAATTGAGACGGTTCTCGATACACATTCGTATAAGAAATTGTGTGTTCAGCAATCTAAACACGTTAAACACATATGCGAATATGACTGCCGATTTTATTTTTATTTTGATGTAATATAGCACTATCTCCATTAAAAATAATGTGGTAGTACAATAGAATATTTTTTTTAGTTTTAAGATACAACACTGGCTGAAAATTATCTTAGGTATATGTCCATTGATTTGATGTACCAGTTTCTGCAAATAAGAATACAAATTTGGAATAAAACAGTCCCAAAAATAGCTTTCGAATTAGGTGTTGTGGGGCTCATGATAATTTGCTTCTTAAATTATGTCTTCAAACAAAAGTTACTACTTTGAAACAGTAAATTAGGTGTAACATGTTATATTGGCAAACAGTTTTTGTATTTTTAATATATTTTCGCTGCATAAAAAATATATATAGGTACCTAGAGAGTAAAAATGTTTACTACTTTGTACTGTACTGTACTTTGGAGCTTTCTAGTGGAACATCATGTCTAAAAAATGACTTTTCTAGAAAGTTCCAAAACATTTTGCTTTCCAAGGGAAAGTCCAAGTTAAACAAATGAATAATTTTAAAACATATGTCTACTGCCTTGAGAATATGGAAAAATGTATATCTATTGTCGTAAAAGTAGACGCATATATTTGAAATTGTGTTGATGTCTGCACCAGTACACAATATAAATGGCTGAATAGACATTTTCCGGGTCTTCAGGTTTGCAATATGCTCCTCTACTTCTTGTTGAGTCTTCGCACAAAACAAAAATGACTCCTGGGAATCTTTGATAGTGTATTTTGTGTGAGTGGATTTCCCCCTAACATTACTTTTGGCACATTGCTTGCCAGTAGGCACCAAATATACATGGATTGCCCATAAAATTGAAGCATATTTTACTTAACTTCAGAACAGCGGTGAATAGAATTTGTCTTCAAATCATGTTTTAATTTAAAATGTCTTATCATTAAAGACGAAAGAGAAAAACGAGACTTACATACAAAGCAATTCATATTATTACACACTGGTTTTTTTAGGTCGATTAGGTACCTAAATGAATATTTGAAATAAGTTCACTACAAAAAGAAAACTAAAAGAGTACTCACACTTGCAATTAATATTAAGATTATATTGTCTATTCGTTGTAAAAATAATAAATAGTCTATCCTCAATAAAATGGCTGAATTTCACCTTCTAAAAAACTTAAACCACACAAAATTCACCAGCTTCACAACGGAGCACAACAAGAATATGGTTAACCCTTTCGAAAAGCAAAAAGACTGAATAATTAGGCGGAAAGATGGTCACGTATTTGTTTTCTATGTACGCCTGTACGTAATATTAATGATTACAATCATGGATCTATGAACGGTTTACATTAACTTTCGCGCGTTATTCTGAGTCCATGTAAGCTGTTCGTAATATTAATGTTCATAGTTATGGATCTATGAACACGTGTCATTGATTTTAGCGCCTTATTAGAATTTAATGTTTGAGCTCGTAATATTAACGTTTAGCAAACATTGAAACAATGAATACCGTTTATGGTGTTTTTATGTATGCTGTTCATAAATCCATAACAAAAATTTATTGTTTTAAAGACGAACAACATCAATTTAATAATTCTCAAACATTGATTCAATGAACTTTTTCATTGTACCAATGAAAAAAATTATTAATTTTTGATGTTTTTCGTTTATTGCTTAATGTTAGGTCATTCATTGTTTCAGTGTACTAAGACATTAATCCATGATCAGAAATCATTGTAACAATCACCGATTCATAATATTAATGTTCAAAATATTGACGACCGGTGTTCATTAATTTTACGTACAAAATTTTTTTCTGTGTTTATATAATATAAAACTTTGCTTGTAGACAATATTATTTATCATTTACTCCTCAATACGTTAACTGTTACATTAGTTTAAATTTATTGTACGTACTTCTCACACATTATAATCAATTAATTACCTTTGTAACTACGCCACTGTTCGCATAAAAAGTTTATAGCATTAGGTCTATATTTCGCATTCTCGCTCGAGGGTGAGCAAGTTTTGATTTCTCATATTGGCAGTGCGTTAAAAAACAATTACTGAGCGGAAACCGGATACTGGCAAACGGAAGCGATCACTGGGTCGGTTATTGGTTCTAGATTAAGATTTCGTTTTTAGAAATAATGACTTACGAAGTGATAAGAAGGATGTAAAAAAAGTTTACTGATATTATGGATAATGGAGTGAAATGTTCACAAAATTGATTTTTATATCAAGAAATACTTCACGACCATAATAAGTTTTATTGTTATGTATGTGATATTCACTGGGACCTTTTGTGTCCCCTTTCCTCCACTCAGTTCTTGAGGGAGGTCTCAGAGACTAGTAGCTCCTGTAGGCCTTTTTCTAGGAGGAATTTCATGATATCTGCAGGGTTTAACTTAGGTAAGTTTCCCTTCTTTATCCAGTATTCTCCTGGCTGTTGTGTACAGGGGCAGTGTCTCGTTAGGTCCCTGATAAAAATATCAGTTCGGTGCTACTTTGACTTGATCTCAACAGGTTGAAGTCATCCAGAAGTATCTTTGGCATTTGATTGTCTAAGACCTACTAGAACTGTAATCCGGAACCCACAATTATGGGACTATATTGTTCTCTCCTAGCTCATTGAGTTTGTCTATGCATTCCTATACCATTTTGGAACTGATTACACAAGAGCTCATAGCTTCAATGTTTGCTTGACTATCCGACATTATAATAATCCTATGCCTTCTATATCCTTTGTCAATATTGAACTGGGATCACTTTCTCATGGCGTGAATTTCCTCTTCGAATATACTTGGGGCTTTTCCCAAGCTCTCGGAATGTTCGGCTCCTGGCCCATACACTCCTATCCCAGTTCCTTCCATTGCTTTTGAGCTATCTGTGAACCATTGAATGGCACTTTTTCCAAGTTTCGCAATGGTATGTTTATATCAATAATAATAATGTTCATTGCTCTCCAATACAAATCAAATGTATAATGACGGTAGTAAAATCCTGAATAATGTTAACGGATAAATACAATCCTGTAGAATTTTAAAATAGCCAGCTATTTCTGTAAATAAAAATGCAATAATATACAAATAGATACATAACCGGAAATAAAGTCCATAAAAAATTCACTCATCCATCACGAATGGTCTTAATTCGAGGAAACTTGAAATTTAATGAAACGGTACCTTTTTTCAATGTCAGATTATCAATATGGGAGACAAAATCGGTAACTTAATTAAGGATTCGAAACTCTAAATGTATTATACAGTTGTACATTGGACAAGGTAGAAATAGATGTTTTAACGTTTCGGTTTAATTACAGATTACAGATAGTGCACAGTTTTTGCTGATCAATTTTGCAAGAATGACCGTTTGAAAAGCTTCAATGTAATATTTAGAAGTAAGTCTGGTTTGTACCACAATTCCAATGAATTTCATTTGTTCCAGGTTTCCTCTCGATAAACAATTTCCCAACCTGAGATATCCAGTTGTATCGTGAATTCATTTGGAACTGCTTCAATCTAATAAAACATTTTTGGATATCTGTCATCTTCTATCGGACGTAAGTGTTGCAGCCATGATTAAGTTAGTTTGAAGTCGATATAAGCCATTTTGGGAATACCAGGTTCAAATAATCTGATCATAATATCCGGTGTGTGTCATGGAAGGAGTGACAACCTTTCGAAAAAGTGTACTTGGTACTTGGGAGCTTTTCAATACATCGAAATATCGAATGGACAGAGTACATGAATGTGTTCAGTTCACCACTATTGAACTATAAAGCTCAATTCTTGACTCGCATGAATCCATCTTATATTTACTCAGAATGTCAGTGACAGCACCAATAGCCTGTTTGATCTGATAATGGTATTTGGATTCCATTTTTTTTTGTTGTCCAATTCCGCATCGAATTTTTTTGAGATCTTATACGTTTTCATCATACCATCTTAGTGAGCTGATGGCTTTTTTCAAAAAATTCTCTACTTAGTCTCTATCTTATTCTTTCCGCAATACTTCCAACCACCACATGAAGTCGTATGTAATGCACATCCAGGCTAGTCTTTGAATTTTGGAGAGGTTTTCTCTCGTCGTCAATATGTTAGTTCTACTACTCCACGCAATGGCTCCATAAATGGTTTTATTACGGCAGTGTACATCCAGCTCAGGATTTCTTGTCTACAACCATCATTTTTTCCACTAGGTTCCTTCTCACCATTAAAGCCTTTTTTTCTTGACATATAATCTTCTCGTTATAGTTCCTCAATAGTTTTGAGGTTAAGGTTTATTTTATCAGTGAAGACTATTAAGATGGTGGGGTTGATGTTAAGTCCCACTTGTTCACACCAGCTATTAGTATAGTTCAAATCCCATTGAACGAAACAAAACAACGGATGTTATCCTATTTCTCTCCTGGCCGTCATGACAATATCGTTGGCATATCCTTGAAAGGATATCCCAAGGTCAGTCAAACAACACAGGAACTTGTCATCCGTCAGAATCTACATGAATGGGGATGCTACTCATTCCTGAAGACAACCCTAGTCGTGTAGAGGAAGGCAATATATTTATTCATCCTAGTCTCTACTGCTCGAGTGCTGAGCAATTTCGATATCCAATTGGATGCTGTGATGTCTACAGTAAGTATTTTCTTCATTGTTATTGGAATGCCACTTTTTTCATTTCAGCGCTAGTTAACACTGGTCTTGTAATCTTTTTTTTCGATAATTGTTCAAATAGGCTTTTAAACAGGTAAATAAGTTAATTACATAATACACTCCTTCCGAAATTCCAATAAATACCCCGGACGATCGTGAAAACAGTTTCTCTTTTTTGGGCGATGCGATGCAGAGTGCACAAACGGAACATTGCCAGCAATAAATAAAGCTTACGAGTGTACGTGTCTTACATTTTCATTTCTTTATTTCCCATGATCTATAAAACCCTTCTTATAAATATTGAATATAAGTAACTAGCTGCGATGAATTGACTTTTTTCCGGTCAGTAGAGATATTTCACCAGACCGGTCAATGAGAATTTATTGGGATTGCAAGAATTTGATAACAAATATTTTACTTGAAGTAAATTCTCATCCCATCAGAAACTTTGCATGTAAAAAAATAATAGGGAAGCATACATCCAAGAACTTTCACCTAATATCAACATATCGTATGAATATCAGACATTTTCATTAACTCAATAAATATTTCTCAACCAAATCTGTTTGAAACCTAAACGTAAATAAAGCCCCCCAATTACTTATATGGTTTGATTCCATTGTATATGCGATTTGAATAACACACAATTTCTAACAAAGCTGTTGGTTAGATGCTACCATAGATAGGTCCAACTTAATAAGCTAACTCTTTTTGTTTCTTGGCGATAAAGCGGCGCTGCAAGACTTGAATTTTTCCGGGCACTTTTTGGTTATCAATTCACCGCTCTCATTATCCTCCGGCACTCCATCGCCAGCAAATACCAACGTAAGTAGGTAATGGATATTGAAAAATTCAGTATCAGGGGTTGTCATCTTGGCAAAATATTTAGTAGGTGATTTTTCTAAGCTAAATATGCTTACCTCCCAGATCCCATATGATGAAAAAAATTGTATACTGCGTAAGAATAAAGGGAAGTATGAGAATTTGCCACTAGTTATGTCAAATGTCAGTGGGGAAAAGAAATGAAATTCGGAAGAATCAAGATTTAACCAACTATACCTCATTTAAAAACCAGGAGGAGTAATTTGAATTTAAGTTGGCAATTCTGTAGATCTCTGATTGGTCAGATTCAGCCCAGTTTTACACAACACTTCTTAGCATTGACATCCAGCTGATTTCCATTTTTGATAGTTTTGACAGATAAATAAATAAATATTGGATGATAAACCAAAAATATACATGTTATCATCAAAATTTCTCAAGCAGCTAGTACATTATTACTCTACATTTTTCTTAAAATAGTAGTAAAGTCTATTTACCGACTATTGAAGGGGAATACTGAGGTAGAGGAAAAATATACAGTGCAAAAAATATTTGTGGAATACCACGACTTTTAAAAAATTGTGATAAGTGAATAAAAAATGAGATTTGTGTTGGACAAAGTTTTGCATGCTTTAAAGAAAAGTTTAGACATTATTGAAACAAATTAAATTTATCTGTGTCACCCTCTGAAGAGTCAAATGTACTATTTATTTGTTATATACATACTTATTTGAAAAGAAATCGTCAAAGTTTATTGAAAGAACATAACGAGATCAGTAATAATGAGATTTGGAATATAATATATAAAACAATATAGAGAAGAAAAAGCATTATTGGTTATTGAAGGCAAAAAGAAGGAAGAAAATATTATCTTAGAAGGATTTGAAAAATGGTTTATCACTCCTAATCCGGCAACATAAAGATAACTGTTGGACATGTTTAAATTAATAGCTTATTGCTCTACAAAGTTATTAATTGGAACTTTAGTTCTTTACGCCAGGTTATGTTTGAGCGACCAGGGGTCGCGACGCAAAAGATTTGACCGTTACGCGTTACGTTACGCTACGTTATGTTACGTTGCTTCGTTATGTGCCTTGCTTGCGTGCTTGTGCCTCCTTAGTCTCTTTCTCGTTTACGAAGCAGCGATTCATAATAATGAATATGCTCCTGCCGGGATTCGACCCCGGGCCGCCCGCGTGCAATGCGAGCATTCTAACCACTGAACCACCGACGCTATATTGAAATTCTATGCAAAGCTGGTATTCGCAGTGCTAGTGATCTATTTGAATTTGTTCGGATTAATTTTTACTATTATTTCCATAATTTTTTTTTGCGCGATTAAGGGGTCTAGCACATTTACTTTTCGGAATACAGGGTGTTGAAATTTTGAAAACTTGAATGTTTTAATTCGATAACTTTAAAATGGATGAATAAATTGATTTGACATTTGGCAGGTAGTTTTTAAATGTAAAAGGGCATATTTTGAAAGAAATTGTAGTTTGTGCAACTGGTGTGGATATGATGGCCATATCGCACAAGGACGAAGATGAAGATCGTTCAAGTGCGATATGGACAATCCACACGAGTCGAGCAGCATATTTTTTCTACGACCCACTTTGGAAAAAATCTAGAAAATAAAAATTTCTATAAACTGTAATATAACTTCAAATTAAAAATTTAACAATTCAATTTTATGTTTCCACCAATTTTGTGGTAAACGTACAGTTCTTGAATGCCCAATTTGTATAATGCTACGGTTTCCTTTTTTAAATATACTATGATGTTATAAGTAGATGTTGCCAGTCGGACTCCCTCATGAAGGGTACCGTACCATTATCTATAATAATGAATATTCTGCTAAATATTTCAAACGTCCACCTGTTGTCGTTATTAATAACAAGCAGAATAATTATTTAAAAATAGAATTGACAATAAAAAAAACTCCCTCGCGGGGTATCGAGCCCGGGTCTACTGCGTGAGAGTCTGGTATGCTTACTACTCGACCACCAAAGAATATGCAAATCGTTTATCTATAACGTCAGATGTATTACATAATTTTTGCTTGAAAGGAACTAAAGTTCCTACCGTGTGTCCCGCGACACGTTCTACCTTTTTTGTAGTATTTATATTGCCAGAACATATTATAAATGGTCATATTTTTTTCAATTCAATTAAAATAAATATAATTGAAGTAACTTGACTATCTATAATTCCCCATCATCAACAATGACCATAATTTGTTTGTTGTCAAGTGAATCTGAATCTTCTGAGGTAAATGCAAAGGTATTTATTAGCTATTTTGTGGAGTGTTTTGAATATTATTGTATTCAATATTCTACTATCGTTTGAAACATTTCTTTATGTTACTTTGTAGTAACTTTATTTCCAATGTTTCTACAACTCACCGGTAGTAGTTGTGAAGAATGATAAATAATTAGGTACTGTATGCTAGTCGAAACGTTTCAAAAATTAACTTATCGACTTTCCTTTTAAAGCATTCAGTTGTTTGGTAACTTAAAACAGCCGTAATAGAGTAATGTGGATGTTGTGATATTTTAGTTTGAATTAGAAACACGAAACAAGGAAAAGTTTTTCATTCTGTTTAATGCTTAGTACATCTAAAGATTATACTGAAGATTAAAGGAAAAATCGACTTATGACTAATCAATCAAGACACAATTAATATATTTGGAACACGACTGTTGACTACGTTTTCGGAACACACCCTTTAAAAACTAATCTGGTAACTTTTAGTGGTGTGAGTAAGGCTTTTCAAACTACTCCCACTGGTTTTTAAACGAACTATAGAACTGCTACAAAAGTATTATAGAAAATGAACATGAACGATTTAATGAGTTTGAACAAAAACAAATACATTTCACATTTGACATAACTAGTTTTGGAGAATAACAGAAATGAAATGGTGACTTGCATAAAGTTTCCAGAACTACTGGCCACCGATGCGTTGAGAATACAGCTAACGTTATTTTAAATTTCAATATTCACGCACCAGGGGTGTATACATTGTTTCAATAAAGAAATGTGGATGTTCGCAATGATAAAAAACCTGCAAAATCTTATGATTTGAATGGTAGACATTAACTGTGATTTTTGTCATAAAAACCACTTTTTGTTGGCCACACTGACCTCAAACTGAACTCCTCTGTTAGTTGAAGATGTTTACATGGTAATTCCAACTGAGCACCAAACTATACCCATGTGGAACGTATCAGAATGCCGCATGATAACGTAGAATCAATAGGAAATATTTGAGGAAGAGCATGTAAGATTCAATCCCCCTAAAAACGACGTGAAAACACGAAGGCCGCTCGATAATTGCAATGATAAGAGTTGAATTTAAAAAATCTTAATCACGAAAAGAAGCGCTGCTAATGTAACCTAGCAATATTTGAAAATTAGTACTGGAAAAAGTGGAAATAAAATAATTAAGCAACTGTTTCTTCTATAACTCAACAATAGTATATTATGCAACGATCATTTAATAATCATCATTACATGAGAGTTGCATACACTATTTTTTCTACGAAGAACTTTGATTTAAAAAAGTATATTGAAAAATGCACTACCCGAAACTCGAACCCGGAATGTACACCCATTGCGCTACGGAAGCACATGGTTGAGCTAATAGCATAAAGCGCAGAGGAAAGAGGTAGGAGTTTGCTTAATGTGTATTGTTCATTCCAGACTCTCCCTTTTCAAATATAAAATTCAACAAATGGAGAAATATTTCAAAATAGTTCATCATCGAGTGAAAGCGATATTCTTCTTGATGTTATGAATAATCTTATAATTCCAGATGCCCTACAAGATAATATTAAGAACGAAAACTTTGTGGAAGAGAGACTGTTCCTCAATACAGTGATGATGAGTTATCTTCAATTGTCAATTTAGTTAGGTTAGTTCAGTTCTATAGACCATGCGGGATGTTCGGGTTTTTTCAGACTTGGTTCAATTTTAAACAGTCCGAAAATAGTTTTTAGGACTGAATAAAGTACGCAACTAGCTCTGCGCAATTCCAGATTGGTTTGCGAGCTGGTCAGAAACAAAAGTGGAAAATGGAAATAAGAACGAATAATGTAAAATGATTGAATTGCGTTGTCATGGAAATGAGAAAAACATATAAACTTATTCATAAAATACTTCAAGTATTTTATGAACTTATTTGCATTTTGATGGAAGTTCAACCTCATTGAGTTCTGAGAATGGTGATAGTATTAATTTAAATACCCTTTCCTCCGATATTTGAAAAATCGAAATGTCAATATCTCAAAAAATACCAACTGTACTTTCCATTTCCATCTATAAAATTGAAATTGTCAAATATCGTTTGAATGAAGGTTTTGACGTTACAAAAAGTACTCCTGTCGGATCAATTATAAAAAAATTGTCATTTAGACCAGGGTAGGCGCGAGGGTGCTGCCACATAGAGAGTCCCCTCAGTACTAAAATTTCTAATTTATTGGAAACTGTAACGTTGTTAGTGGTAGTTTCAGATTCTTCCGCATATATCAGCGCTGACATCCTAACCTAACAAACTGACAACTGCCTGACAACTTATCTATGGTGACAGCTGCAGACCAACGTTTGACGACGTGTATCGTGAGTTTGTCCAGTTTTTGTTTTTAAAAACTATTTTGCTTATTTGTGTGTGTGTTGAGTATTCGTAGTTGGTTTTCATTGTTTATAGTGGGACTTTTACTTTAATAGACAATGTTGAGAATATGTATGGTGAAAGACTAATGTGAGCAGGTGCACCCGATAAGCTTTATATTCATAAAAAAACATGTTCCATTAAATAAAAAGTGACTGAAGTATAGTCAAACGCACTCTTATCGTGCGGGTTCAAAGGTCACCAACCATATGTATCAAATCAAAAAACACAGAGGTTACCAAATTGTGAGATAACAAATACATCCGAAGAGAAGGAGAAGATTATTTTAACTAGCATGAAGATAGCTACATAGACGTACCAAGATAGCTACATCATATATTGTCACTTTGAATTGTCAAACTGACATTTAAAGAAAAACTTCGCTGGTGAAAGACTTTTAAGAATCGCTGAAAACTAAATACATATCCTTCTTTTTCCTGTCAAAATTGCATAAGTCTGTCTTATTTATCTTACGGACTTTATTTGGAAGTTATAATTAAACGTAATAAAAAAAACATAAACTGTGAGTATGTCTTTGATGAATCGTATGACCCGCACGATAAGAGTGCCTTTGACTATAGTTATTCTTCCATTCAGCTTTGTTGTGGAGTTTCTGACATTTATTTTTCTTCATGTTTGTCATTGAAATATGTAAAAAATGTTTTATTTATTGTATACTTATTTTATTCAATAAAATATATAAACTTAATCATTATTGCTTTATTTTCCTCACATCAGGCATTCTCCGGTCTATTTTTTGACATTTCATTCAATTTTACGTGACTATTTGATTGTTATTATTGTAATATCAATCTAATGTTGAGTAACTTCAAATTAAATATCATAAAGTGGACCATAAATGTCATTCTGCAAGAAAAGTGAAATTACAGTAATTTTCAATATGCCGCCAAAAACTGTAAAATTACAGGAATCTTCTTTTTCGGCTATTAGCGGAGTTCACAACTATCTGATTTGTGTTAGAGGTACTGACGGGACTCTCAAGGTGGCGCCACCCGTACAAATAGAGGGCGCCACGGGTCAGCTTCCCATCTATAAATATTTTCTTATTTAGACTTCGTTTCTCGAGTTGTTGAGGTTGCCATGGTTTATAACTTCAAAAAACGCGTGTTTTTGAAAGTTCGATTCAAACACGCTGAGGCGTGCTTTAAATAGGTAAAATGGTTCACCAATGAAAAAAATTAGTATAAATATGTATTGGCCTTGGTCATAAAAGTATTTTTGATCTGGTGCTCGACATTTCTTTTAAAAACGAACGCAGAAGATTTAAACTGTCATAATAGGGCATGTTCACGTGACGTCACAAACTAGCCTGGTGGTAAAACAATAAACAAAGCGTTCAGAGCACGTCTGATTTATAATAATAAATCGTGTATGATTTTAGTTGGTTTTGCTTCAGTGTACTTTTAAAGTTATTTTAATTGTTGAGCTTGTATATTTAATAATATATAATATAGGTTAATAGTTGATTGTTGTTTGATAATTTTTAATCGTGTTTATTGTTTTACCACCAAGATATTGTCAACTGTCGTGGACATGCCCTATACACACGAATCTCTTATAAACTGTGAAACATTCTACTGAAAATATTGGGTCTGCCTACTTGGGTATTTGAAAATCTAGATTTCTATTGGTCAATCTTTCAGTTTCATAATGAAAACCAGTGCTATAATGAGTATCATTATGAAACTGAAAATTGGCATTAACAATTTATAGTATAGGAGTAGAAAAATTGTCTTACATACAAATATATAATAATTATTGTACCCACTGTAAGTACCTACTTCTAATTAATCTGAAATGCAGCAATGCATCTACTGCTCTCTATTGCTTATATTCCAAAGCTGATTAAAATCAATAGTGTCTTTTACTGTTGCCTGGAAAATCAAAAGAAGGAGTTCGCTTGATATTAAACAGATGGCGTCATATCTACTATAATAAAGACATTATGGTAGGAAGATCATTATTTAACCAACTATGTATGGGCATAGAATAGACCAACTTCTGTGGTATGGGCAAGAATACACAAACCCGTGTTAAACGTGAAACGTCAAGCACATTGCACCATTGCACGATCCAAAGAAGAAAAGGAGAGCGGGCACCATGCTATTTCGTAGGTATATTTTTCATTTGGCATTTTGTCTGTTCATAGCTGAACTGCTTAGTTCTTTTCGTAACCGCATTTGCCTCTTAAAGTTTCAAGTTTGTACCGACTTGCGCAAGATAGTCGAATGAGCTATTCATTTTTAAAAAACTTAGAATATTTTTGTTTCATAGGTAGCTAAATATTGTAAAAAGTAAATCAGATATTGAAATGCCATTGTAGTGCATCTTGGTGCAGAGTGGTATCGTGCACATGACTTCGTTTTTTATTTATTTTTTAATATTTCTTATGTTTCAACACCAATATAACAGCTTGTTTTGTAGAATGAGAGAATTAAAACGATATGTAAGTCAAAAATCAGAAGAAGTCCATCAGAGAACACATCATAAACTTCACAAATACCTAACTTTTCTATACATTAGGACTGTATGCCTGGTTGCATATACCAAACTATAGGGATCATAATTGAACCATTTTGTGTATATTAATATTATTGTTTGCACGTTTTGTAGATAATTTAATAAAAAATTAGCATTAGCACAGTCAAAGCTTTCTTGCTCTGCATTATCACTGACCTTATGAATAATAGAGAAAGGGAAGGAAACATTTCCTGTGGTTTCTGCAATATAAAATAGATTTTATCATAGCATGGGTGGGTTTGCGATAGCTGTTTTCAGGTAGTTTGAACAAAAATGTTCACTTCAATTTTCCACTAGTTCCTTTGGTGACAAAGGAAAAACAAGTGCTAGTCGGCGCTGTTGGACAGAAGAAACTAATCTATATGATACAAAGGCTGCTTAAAAAGTGAACGTATAATACCTAATAAAATGTAAAAAATTCTCTTAAAATTAATAAGACCTCATGACAAGTCGTATGAGATAATGAAATAAGAAAAAATTCATGTTATTCAAATATATTTATTAAACTGTTATTTAGTGACCGTACGCATCATAAGGGGGTACCATATATTTATCCAAAACTTTACTAACTTCTATGTGCTGTCTTAGGTGTTGCCTAACTTCTAAAGTGCTATTTTTATTTAAATATTCCAAATTTTCTGGGATGGATCGTGGCCAAATTACGTTGGATAGTAAAGGATCTTCATTTGGAGTGGGGTTACTGGAAAAATTTCATTCTCAATTTCAGTTTTCTCAAATTCTCAAAGTAGGTTGAATATTTTTGTTTAAACTTACGAAATTTGTCCAAAGCCTAACGGTTCTCTTTAGAGCTAATTGATCGTCTTCGGGAAATTTACTAAGATCATCAGTGTTCAAAAATACCCAATAATAATGCAGTTCTTCCATGTGGACAACTCTTCCAGCACCTACATTTTTTAAATTTCAACAATAACATTGACATCCAATTTCCCATTAATAGGCTGGATTTTCATCTTATTATTATATACAGTGCTTTTCAGATAAAAGTATCCACCTTTAATAACTTTTGTAATACTGGTATTTAGAAAAAATCCAAAAACACGTCAATTTATGTTGGAAGGGGCAAGCATTATGGCTTATTTAAACTTACTGGAAAATCCACCCCCTCACCCCTAGCAGCATCCCCTTTATTTTTTTAAATTACTTTTCATATTTTTTGTGTAAAATTTTGGATACTCCTCTTTGAGCTGATTTCAAAAATGTATAATACTTGTAGGTTAAAGTGGTTAGTTTATGAGATAAACAATTTTTCTTTTAAAAGAAAAAATTTTACTTATTATTTACTTTCACCTTATTTGCCTGTACTAAAATGGGTTGTACAACAGTTCAAACTCTTTAATCTTTTTAACTGTGCTATTTATTCTACTTAAAAATCCAAACAACAAAAAACTCTACTTTTTATTAAAGTTTGACATTGTCAACTAGAATTTGTAGTCACTATTGATATATTTATTTATTGATATATTTATTTTGTTTCTCTGAAATGGTTTACTCTTTGCAAGAAAGAATTGAAATTGTAGGTTTATACTACCAAAATAATAATTGTGCAAGAGCTGCTGCTAGAATATTTAACGAATTACATGACGGAAGACAGCGTTGCTGAAAAGTCTCGCACCGAGGGATTATCTTTGAAACGGATAAAGGGCAAGTTATGAAATTCTGGAACGATGAATGAGACTCTATTCTGCATCTTCTAGAGCTAATGTCAAATGTTTTTGACGTCTGCGTTTAGCGTACGGCCGCCATCTTGAATTTTTTTGAATGACGACCCAGGTCGTGTGTCCCATAACAAAAAAGCTTATTTTTTTCTCTTTCCAAAAATAATCCCAATGTTCAACTTGACTCGGATATTATGATAGAAATTCAACAAAAATATTAAGTTTATAATTTTAATGAAAACTGCGTGTTACAGAAATTTATGAATTAAACAATTACTTAAGTTGCAAATACTTAATTACAATAAGTGTTCAAAATGCTGGTCATTTGTTTGTTGACAATGATACAATCCCTCTTGGAAGATACGAATAGAATCGTTGGTCATTTGTGGAGTAATTCCCTGCATTTCGAGACGTATATGCCATCCCTTAAATCGTTTAAGCTAGTTGGTTTGTTTACATAAACGCGGTGTTTCATGTAGCTCCAGAGATAAAAGTCGAGTGACTCTGAGGGAAAATTGTATTTAAATATTGCCTAACGTCTCTTTGATAATGTGGAGGTGCGCCATCTTATTTAAAGTATACGTTCATATTGGGAAATAATCGATTTATTTCAGGTATAATTTCATTTTGGAGTAAATCAAGGTATTTAGCACCGGTCAGCGTACCACAATAAAAAAACGCCGATCAAATGGTTTTTCACCGAACCTGCACACACCTTTACTTTCTGTGGACGCTGTGTATGAACCTCCTCCATCCAGTGCGGATTACAATCTGACCAGTACCGACAATTATGTCTGTTAACAGAACCGTTCAAGAAAAATGTGGCCTCATCACGGAATACCAAAAAATCTAAGAAATTGTTTTGCATCCTTATTTTTACTGTAACTATTTCACAACATTGAAACCGCCTATCAAAATCATCCTCGCCCAATTGTTGAAGATTTTGAACTTTATAAGGATGAAAGTTATTTTTATGCAGAATAGATCTATAGACCTATAGACTGTCTAGAAATACCAAAATACTTTTCGGTCCGCCAGACCTGGGAATATCTTTTACACTACCAGTTTCATTAAATTTATTTACCAATCTCGTCACTGTAGATCTACTTATATGAGGGCATTTAGGATTTAAATCGTTAAAAAGATGAGTTACTTCGTCATGGGTTTGTTTTGCGATCACCTTCTCCAACTAACATTAAGATTTGGATGCATTGTTTTTCTGATAAACGTGCCAATATTTTTAATTCACTTTTAAATTTCGTGCTAATTTGAAATTAGTATCAGTTTTGACAATTTGTACATAAATAATCAACTAATGATATGGTTGACGTTTTTAATGCCTACTATGGTTTTTTGTTTTATTTCAAAAACCTATAAGTCCAAATAATCAGTAGGTACGGTACACTTCTATTCAGAAAAATGAAAACGATATTTTATAAGACATTCCGTAGTAAAGTGATACATGAGGACTATTCTAGGAAAGAGAAAAAAATAAGCTTTTTTGTGATGTGTCGCACGACCTAGGTTGTCATTTAAAAAAATTCAAGATGGCGGCCGTACGCTAAGCGCTGACGTCAAAAACATTTGACATCTGCTCTAAAATATGCAGAATAGAGTCTCAATCATCGTCCCAGAATTTCATAACTTTCCCCTTATCCGTCTCAAAGATAATCCCTTGGTTCGAGACTTTTCAGCAACGCTGTATACAGTGCTATTCAAAGGTTCCCTTCCCCCCTCGTATCTTTTGAACGGCTACACTTACATTAATAAAATTTGGGGGGTGAAAATGAAGTGTTGTAAGCTTCTCCACGAATGGTAACAGGTGACGTAATAGTAATAGATGACGCCACACTGCTACTCTGGCCAATAATTTTAAATAGGACCTTATGGCAAGTGATATCTCGTTTGCAGGGCATTGACATTGGCTACATATGTTGCTTTCGTTTATTTGGGCTTCAAGCACTTGTGCGTGAAGCCTCAGTCGTCACGACTTTTGAGCAAATCGAACACGATTTTTTAGGATCCTCAAAACCACCTGACATGTGCCAATGAATTTCCTGTGTTGTTAGAAGAACAGTTTTCAATTATAATGTTTTTGATAATCAAATTTTGCATATTTAGATATTTGTAGTAAGGTTTAAATCGTATTAAATCGTAATCGGCACAATCTTAACCTTTAAATAAACGTCAAACCGGACAAACGTCAAATATTTAATGTCCGTGGCTTGAAGCTCATACTTTTCGGTATGTGCTTGAGGGGCAAGGGGAATGTAAGACTAGGCGTCACGCCCGGTAATAAACGAACGGAATTCAGTCACTATGAGCTGCTACTAGCAGCCAAAAGTAAATAATCGAAAACGCTTATAGCCATATTTATTTTGTTTTGGGTTTAAACTAATTTTGACGGATAAATTAAATAAATACCAAAATTATTATTTCACATTTAAATATTGAAGATTTTTCAGTCGGCCTCTGGTTAGTTGTCAAAAAAATTCACGTTTTTAATTTAATAGTATTTGTTGCTTTGCGAAGTTTTTCTAAATAGCTTAAATATTTAATTTTATTATTGTTTAACAAGACGCTTAAGAGTTAACATAGGCAAAATGGTATAGAGTTTGTTCAACCATCCTTTGCCGTTACGTCATAATCGGTGACGTATTTTGCTGTTTCACGTTTATCTTATATCAGTTGAATATTAGGTTACACTCAACCTCAAAATTATAATCAATGACATACGTTAAGAATTGTTTACAAAATATGACAACTGAGCTGTCAAAAGCAAAAAATAAAATTTACGTCGACATTTGTGAAGAAATACGTTAATGACATCATAATTCCGTCTCATCCATTTCATGACAATGTATGACGTAACGGCAAAGGATGGTTGAACTCTACGTACTCAAGCCGACAAAGCAGCAGCTATCTTAATAATTGGTTAATCTGGAAAGAATTTCCATGGAGCGGAACGTTTATTTAATGAGAAATACCCAGATCGACCTATCTCGAGAACTTATTTGAGGGAGCTTCTTCACAAGTTTGAAGCAACAGGTAGTGTTCAAGATGCCAAACGATCTGGTCGACCAACATTTAGTGATATTAAAAAAATTGATATAGTTGCTGAAATTGTAGTTAACCCTACTTCTTCTTCAATTAAAGTTGCGTCTATCTGTGAAGTAAGTAAAAGTACAGTACAGAGAGTGTTGGCTAAACATAAATTTCATCCATACAAGTTAAAAATGGTGCACCACCTTTCGGATGACGACCCCGACAGAAGACTCCAATTCTGTGAGTATATGACAAATAAAATTAGTCAAAACCCACATTACACAAAAACAAATTGTTTTTGTTTTTGTGACGAAAGTACTTTTTGCCTTGATGGAAATGTGAATACACAAAATGTTAGGTTTTGGAGTGACACAAATCCTCACAACTTTCGTGAACAACATACCCAATTTCCAGAAAAAATCAATGTTTGGGCAGGTATTTTGGGAAACCACATAGTTGGTCCTGTTTTCCTAAATTCAAATTTAAGCGGTGAAGTGTATCTGGAGATGTTACAAAGTGCAATTAAGCCGTTAATTCTTGAAATTCTGGAAGATAATCTAGATGAATTCGGTCATCTGGAAATTACATTTCAACAAGATGGTTCTCCTGCACATTATTATGGTGCAGTAAGACGTTACCTGGATGAAGAATATCGAGGTAGATGGATCGGCCGACGAGGTCCTATAGAATGGCATCCTCGGTCACCAGATCTGACACCATTAGATTTTATTACTGTCAGGAAGTAGACGCAGCACATTTCGAACACTTACTATAAGAATCCATTGTTGATATTTGATCAATTAAATTTGAAAAAATAATTTCAATAATTTTGGTATTTTTTAATTTATCCGTCAAAATTAGTTTGAACCCAAACAAAATTAATATAGCTATGTAGCCAATGTCAATGCCTTTCAAACGAGATATCACTTGCCATAAGGTCCTATTCAAAATTATTGGCCAGAGTGGCAGTGTGGCGTCATCTATTACTATTACGTCACCTGTTACCATTCGTAGAGAAGTTTACAAGACTTTATTTTCACCCTCCAAATTTTATTAATGTAAGTGAAGCCGTTCAAAAGATACGAGGGGGAGAGGGAACTTTTGAATAGCACTGTATATTTTCTTATATATTATTAATGAAATAAACCTACCTGGTATGTATAGATCAGGAGAAACATTTCCACCCAATTCGCCTATAGGAAAATTGATATAGATAGTACGGAACAACGTCTGCGGCTAATTGGACCTGTTTGCCAGTTGGAGTTGTAAAATCATTGTCAGTGGACCACTAAAAAGAGTGAATTGAAAATCAACATTATTGGCTAGTGGATTTTCAAAATTATGTGTATCGAGAGGGTAAACAATAACCTGGAAAATATCGACCAACTTGTAGGTTCTTCACCAGAGGGCGTAATTGAGATAAAATCATTTTAAAATTCCACTTCTACAAAATTCCTCAATTGAAAACAGAAACTGTCATCTTACCTAAAAAAATTGCGAATGATAAAACACCCACATTTATAAATGTACCCGCAATTATGGCTCCTTGCTGACGCATTATCCGGGTAGTATGATTGTTAATCGTCAAATCTGGTGTGGGAGTGTCGCAAGGCCATCAACAGACTAGGTAGTCATAATAGAGTGATCCTAGCCTGGGTACCAGATCTCCAAGGAATGAAAAATAATTGAAAGGCCGATGAATTAGCCAAGCAGGGAGCAACGGAGGTCATGATAGGGCCAGAACCATAGAGTAATAAATAAAAGAGAGATGTTGAACATGTAGCGTTCTGTGGCACAAAGTTACCACTAGCGCCGACCTTGTCGACTGGCATGACTAACATACAAGAGGCGCGCTTTTTGAATTTGGAAGTTTTCAGTATACGCGTAATATTGTATTAGTAGGAGTAGGAGAATAAAAAAACCTCTGCTAGTGAGAAATTACTATATTAAAACAAACAAAAATAGAATATTGAAGATAACAACACAAAAAAAGTCAATAAAAAAAACACAAACACATAATGAATTTAACAAACAGTTAAAATAAAATAAATCTAATACATAAAAAACAGCCTTAAACAAATAATCAAGCAAATCACAAATTCAGTCTTTAGTGAACAAGCTAGGTTTCATTTTTCATACAATAAAATAATAAAATATTGTAACGTTTATTCTAATTTATATTTACAATTAATTTATATGTACAGATTTATATTAAAATACAGTCCTTATTTAATAATTTATATATCACACTAAACACACCCTAACTAATTTATATGAGAGTCACTTAATAAACACTTTATCGAGGCGCGATTGCTTTCTTTCAGTATCGACACTAACTGACTAACTAACTCCGCTGCGATGCTCGTCGCCTATTTATACTCGCACGTATGTTTTTCTAGAAACCTCTAGAACTCGAAGTTTTGGCGGATGCGCCGGGTTTTTCTAGATGTTACGTTTTCCAGATCATTCTTGAAAATACGGCGGAGGAGCCATAGTCGTATCATATGGGAATTTCACTGGGGGCACTAATTGAGCACATTAATGCAGCAGCTCGCGTAACATTGCCCCCTCCTTAAAAGACAGTTCCTCCTGGAACTAACTAGGAAACTGAAACGAGATGACTGTACGGGCAACTGGTTCCCTTGTTACATTTTCCAGTTGCATGGAAGTAACATGCGACCGTCTTCTCTGTTGGCTGTGTCTCCCTTACTAGGCCGCAGACTAGTACCTGCACTTCGGTGTCTCGGAAGATTACTTCTACCATGTTACGGATTATTCGCCAATCTAAATGCCTACATTCAATCTTGGGCATGGCTAGCTTATGCACGTCCAATTCAAGCACATGCTCCCTCAAGCCTCGTAATGCTTCCCAGACATCCTCGTACGTTGGTCTTTCGTCGAAGGTGTTTCTCGTCACTAGGTGGAAATTGTAGCGGGAGCCATCTTGCAGCTTCAGAGCTTTACCTGGTACTGGTAACTGGTCTTGCAAACGTCAGGCGCCACTCTTGTTTATGAACAGAGATGCTAGCCCACGTGCATCGGTTACGCTGGCAGGGATGTTTATTGCCAGTGAGTATTCCTCTGGGACGGTAAGCATGTCTTGTCGTCTCTCAGTGGTGACGCCGAATCTTGCTTTTCCGGTACCACCATAAGCACCCATGAACTCTCCAAAAGCAGGATCGGCTACTTCCTGAAGCTGGTTGACTTCCTCATCGTGGTCACCCTCGAATGGCGCTAATCGGTTACGGTGTACCACCTTTGGCTTTCCGTTTGGGATCTTGCTGATACGATAGATGACATCGTTGATTCGTTTCTTCACGAGGTACGGACCGTCCCAAGCTTTCTGCAACTTTGGAGAAAAACCCTTTTGTCTTCTTGGGTTATGTAGCCAGACTTTGTCTCCTTCGTGGAAACCTCCTTCTGTAGCTTGTGTATCGTACCTTTTCTTCATCCTGTCGCTAGCGATCTGGAGATTCGATCGAACCAGCTCGTGTACGTCGTCCATTCTTTTTCTCAGCTGGGTCACGTAATCTTCACCAGCTATGTCTTCTCCGGGTCGGCATCCAAATTCAAGGTCGCAGGGTAATCTCATTTCGCGTCCGAACAGAACTTTTGCTGGTGTTTGGCCGGTAGACTCATTGATGGCGGATCTGTAGGCCATCGCAAATAGCGAGAGATATTGGTCCCAATCTCGCTGATGGTTGGATACTACTTTGGACAGGTATTTGCCAAGAGTTCTGTTCATTCGCTCTACCATTCCGTCCGACTGTGGATGCAAAGCCGTAGTTCTCGTTTTCTTCATGCCGAGCTTTTCACAAACTTCCTGGAACAGCTGGCTTTCGAAGTCTCTGCCCTGGTCGCTGTGTATTTCCAGGGGCACTCCATATCGGCAAATGAACTCATTCAAAAGCACGTCGGCAACAGTTGCGGCTTCTTGGTTTGGAATGGCATACGCTTCTACCCATTTTGTGAAATAATCCATCACCACCAAAATATACCTACTGCCATTTGCTGTCGGTGGGAACGGTCCGGCAATGTCCAGGGCAATGCGTTCAAAAGGGCTTCCGACATTGTACTGCTTCATAGGAGCCTTTTTTCTTCCTTGTGGTCCATTGGTCGTAGCACAGGTAGTGCACTTCTTACACCAGTCCTTCACATCTTCGGAACTGTGCATCCAATAAAACCGTTCTCGCACTTTCTGGAGGGTCTTCTTCACACCTAGATGTCCTCCTGACGGACTGTCGTGTAATTTCCGCAGTACTGCTGCTACCCTTGTTCTTGGAATCACCAACTGTCTTCTACTTTCGGAACCTTCATCGTTCTCGATTACTCGCTGTAGCAAACCGTTATCCAGAACCAGCGAGTCCCACTGGGCCCAATACGATTTCATCGTTGGCGAGTACCTTGAAATCTCCTGCCAAGTAGGTCGACAGTTTTCCTTCTTCCAATGTCGGATTTTCTTCAAGTCGGGATCGTTCTCTTGTTCCTCTTCCAACTTTTCCGGTGTCCATTCGTCGCTGGTCACTGTGGTTCTTCGAATGGCAGCTTCCTTAGCTTCTGTTTTGGTGCAGTGAGAGCACTCTGTTGGGCATGGTCTTCTAGAGAGTGAGTCTGCATTTTTGTGGCTTATTCCGGCTCTATGCTCAATAGTGAAATTATATTCTTGGAGCCGCTCGATCCATCTAGCGATTTGACCTTCAGGGTTCTTAAATTGCATAAGCCACTTAAGTGCGGCATGATCGGTTCTAATCACAAATTTCTTCCCATACAGATACTGATAGTAGTGCTCCACGGACTTCACTACTGCTAGGAGCTCTCTTCTTGTGACGCAGTAGTTTTGTTCTGGTTTGGAAAGAACTTTACTAAAATATCCCAGAACTTTTTCTTGTCCTCCTTGAACCTGTGATAGCACTCCTCCAATTCCAACATTGCTAGCATCAGTATCTAGTATAAATTCTCCCTCTGGTAGTGGATAGCCGAGTATAGGTGCAGTAGTCAAGTGCTTTTTCAAGGTTTCGAACGAAGTTTGACAGTCTTCGTCCCAGCGAAACTCCCTTGCTTCCTCTGTAAGTCGTGTCAAGGGTTTAGCGATATCTGCAAACTTCTTTATAAATCGCCTATAGTATGTACAGAGTCCAAGGAAGCTTCTAACTTGGTGCTTGTCGGTGGGTCTTGGCCACTTTCGTACGGTAGCAGCTTTTTCTTCGTCTACAGCTACACCATCCTTGCTGACTACATGGCCTAGATAATTGACTTTGTTTTGAAATAGTTGACATTTCTTGGGGTTGAGCATCAGTTGGGCAGCTTGCAACCTTTTGAAGACACCTTCCAAATTCTTTCGATGTTCTTCGAATGTCCTTCCCAAGACTATGATGTCATCAAGGTACACTAAGCATGTCTTCCAGGACAACCCTCGCAATACGTTTTCCATCAGTCTTTCAAACGTTGCGGGGGCATTGCACAGCCCAAATGGCATAACGGTGAAATGCCATAGTCCAGATCCGGTGGTAAACGCTGTCTTTTCTTTATCGGCTGGATCCATCTCTACCTGCCAATATCCAGACTTCAGGTCCAAGGTAGAAAACAATTTGCTACCGGCCAGCGTATCCAGAGTATCGTCGATTCTCGGTAGAGGATAGCTATCTTTCTTTGTAACATTGTTCAATTGCCGGTAGTCCACGCAAAACCTCGTGGTTCCATCCTTCTTCTTTACCAGAACTACCGGAGAGACCCAAGGGCTGGTAGAAGGTTCTATTACCTTGTCCTCTTCCATCTCGCGAACAATTCTCTCCGCTTCCTCTCTTTTGGCCTGTGGTAGCCGTCGAGCCGATTGTCTTATCGGTTTAGCGTCGCCGGTGTCAATTTTGTGTTTGACAGCAGATGTTCTTCCTGTCTTTCCTCCTTTTGGTACAAAAAGAGATCGGTATTGTAGCAAGAGTTCTCTGATTTTTTTCTTCTCTTGCAGGCTAAGGGATTGTCCAGCCACTGCTATCATTTGTTCAAATTTATTGTTGGCATCATTGGAAGTTTTTGTTTGATGAATTATAGACGCCACTGGTACGCAAGTTCCAATTTTGGTCTCCTTCTTTATAGTTATGGGATGGTCATTTACATTTATAATGCGTACAGGTATTTCTTCGGCAGCCATGACTAACCCTTTTCCTACCAGGATTCCTCGACCAACCTCTTTATCATGATTCCATGGTTCCATCATGACCGGTGTTCCTTCTTCGACGGTTCCTTGTAGCCTTGCCACAGTGAAAAATTCACTCCTTGCGGGTACAACTGTATCCTCCTGTACGGCTACCTCAACAGTCTTATCCTCGTGTGGGTGAAGGAATACTTCCTCAGAACCTACTCCAATCACTCGGTTCTTGAAATCTAGCTGGAAGCCATGTAGGTTCATAATGTCCATTCCGAGTATTATGTCCTCTTCGATATCAGCGACAACGACAGTGTGGGTGAACTTCTCTGCGCCAATTCCCAATTGCACCGGTAGTTCTCCATGGACATTGGCGCTTTCACCTGTGGCAGTCCTGAGTCGCAGTCTCGTCGGTAAAAGTCTTTTCCGGGTGTTGACAGTCTCGGGGCGAATAATAGTCCTCGTTGCTCCAGTGTCCACCAATAGTGTATACTTCCCACCATTAACTTCACCATCCACGTATACACTATCATCGCGACATTTCAGAGAGGCTATTAGAATGAGAGGGTCTTTGGAAGGTCTTCGGGTCGAAGCTGCCCTCTGAAGGTCGACCCTTCCTAGTTTTCCTGCTGGGCGTCTTTGTTTGTAGCAGTTCTCGGTAGCTTGCACGAACTGCGTACATGTCCCATTTCTCCACAATTCCAGCATCTCACAGCTTTCGATTTTCCATGTGAGATGCTTTTCATCATGTTGACGATCTGGTCAAGCTTGTTCTCCACTTCTTCGTCTGCTACAGCCCTCACCTTGCCGTATACTCCGGAAGCCTGTGTAGCTGCTTCGTACTCCAAGGCTGCAGAAAGTACGTCGACCAGTGTCTTGTGCCGAGCCAAGCGTAGAGTTCTCTGAATTTCATGGTCACGAACTCCGTCGATGAATGTCTGTACCCCTAAACATTCCGTGACATTCTCTGGTGCCGATGGATAGGCAAACCGCACCAACCTCGCAATGTATGCTTCGAATTCCTGCAGAGTTTCGTCGCGTTTTTGTTTGCGGTTTTTCAGCTGCAACTGGTACAGATGCTCCTGGTGTTCCAGGCCATATCTCATGTTTAGTCGCTTTTTAAGTTGCTCAAAATCTTCGGTCTCTTCCACTGGAATGGTCTGGAGGATATCCATGGCGTCTCCTCTAAGGGCAAGAGTTAAATTCAACGCTTTTTCTTTCTCACTCCAGTTGTTTGCCTTTGATGCCGCCTCGAATTGCTTAAGATAGTTCGGCCATGACGTTTTACCATCGGCAGTTTCACTCGGCTGTTAATATCGTTTTCCCTTTTTGGTTTCAACTCTACTTTCTCTGCCAGTTAGTCGTTGTTCGGGGCTTGCCTAGTTGTAATGTAGTAATATAGCGTTATATTAATTAATTTAGGTAACACCCTGTAAATAAGTTATTTAAGTTTAGTTAAGCATATTTAGAAATATTGTTTTAATTATTAATATCATTGCAATAATTTATGTCGTCACGCATTTCTGGCGACTCAGCGATACCTTTGAACTCGCCAGAGTGAGTGACCGTAATTCAGGGCTTTTTTAATAAAACTATTAACGAAAGAAGATGTTTAAATTGAATTACCTGAAGCACCAATTTTAAAAGATTATTCGATAGCAGTTGAGAGGTTATTACATGGCGACCCTGCCAGTCCAGTGATATCACTTGGGTTATTGTTTGATCGACTGGTGATATGTGATATATTATATATATTTTTTTGCGACCAAAATGGGACAACAGGCAACCAAGGAAGAAGTAATAATAGCTCAATCGGGTAACAGTGGAGGCCAAACAAATAAAGCACAATTCAGTGGACTAAAAGAGGTACTAGAAATTATGTTTATCGTAATGGCTTTCCTTATCATAGTAGCATACTTATACCGAAAATGCAGAAAGATGGTGGAGAGAAAAATTGACAGGCATATCAGAGCGAGCCAAGAGTTAGTTTAGGAGGACGAAGATTATCTTTATTTTAGGTTTACAATTAGTATAAAATGAATGGATCTAGAATAGTTATTTTCCTAACTAGTGCGGAAAGTGATACTTTCCCGCACGCGACTGCAGTTGACCCGAACGAAGCGAAGCGGAGTTCGGGCAAGCGGTCAAGGGCGGGAAAGACACTTTACGCATGAGTTAGGAACATTATTTTTTCTACGACCGTATATACAAAAAAGTATATCAACCCATTTTTCAAAATTTATTTTATTTTAACACACATATAAAAAACTTAGACCAAAAACTATTATTATTATTATCAATTATAAGTATTAATATTAGAAACACAATTTGTTGCATTCTGTGAATTACTTAAAATTGCCGGTCCAGTGGAGTTATTTGGTGTTAACTGGTGAGTGAATGACGTTGATGAGGATGGCATCGTTTGCAGGTCACATAAAGATGACGATGAGGGTGACGGCAACAATTTTAAGTCATTTGTAGATGAAAGAATTTCATTTGATATATTTTTCCAATATCAAACCCGGGTGGTTTGATAGTTGTTTTGTGACACTACTTTAAAGAATTTGCAAGGTTATATCAAAATATTTTCATTATTTTATATTATCAGAAAATTAAAAATGCAACAAAAAGCTGGAAAACATGTTGATTTTATTTAATGGACTTTTTATTCACCTGGTGTAAGAATAGTTATAACTTCCGAAGTAAAAAACTATCTAATAAGGTCAAAATTTGCATAATTTTACTTTCCCGCACTAGTGCGGGAAAGTGACACTTTCAAAGCTAAAATGCGTGCGGGAAAGTGGGTTAAAGCGCACGGTGGTAGAAAAAGACAGTTTCATAATTTTGCGGAAGAATTAAAAGTGTTCCATAGGAATTTATTAAAAGACAATATCGAAAGAAGGACTGATGGAAGTGTAACAAATCGTAAGTTTGAAACATTAGCTAAGAGTAAAATTAGTTATAAGAAATTAAAAGAATTGTTTAATAAATCAGACATAGATTTTCGCACTAAAACTAATATTAAAGAAGTTGCTATTACAATAGAAAAATTAATTAATGCAATAGAAGTTCATTTAACAGAGAGGTTACAATTTCTGCATCATACTGAGCAAACTGAAAAAGATAATAATATAATAATAGATTCAGATTGCTCAATTAACGAAATGGCCGAGAAATTCGATTTGAAAACCGCGGCAAGTCTGCTACCGGTTATGAACGGGTCTGAAAATGTAACTAAACAGTTAATTGATACTATTGAATTGTACGATTCCATGCTTGATGCAAATGGTAGGGTATTACTAACCACCTATATTTTAAAGAAAAGTTTAAGTGAAAATGCAAAATTAAAATTAAATAAAACTTATACTGATAATGGGTCTCTAATAACTGACTTAAAGAAATATTTTATTACCAAAAAATCTGCAACAGCTTTAGCCAATCAATTACATAATGCAAAACAAGGGCACAAAACTATTGATCAATTTGGGAAAACGTTAGAAGAGCTTTTAGCGGATTTAACGCTTGCCCAAGCTGGCGATAATTTAAATGACAGTAGGATTTTAAATCAAGTTAACGAAAAAATCGCAATCAATACTTTTGCAAATGGGCTCAGAAATAATAATTTACAAATTATAATTAAAGCACGTAATTACACAAATTTAAGTCAAGCAATTCAAGGAGCGAAAGAAGAAGAAATAAATAACTGTTGCAATAGTAATGACCAAATCTGGGGTCTATTCTGTAACTCTTCCTCTAAAATTTAGAGGCCGTTAAAAATTTAACGGGCGCTAAAATCAAATCGGTATTCGCTAACCACATTTCCCTTAAAATTTTAAAGGATTCCTTTAAAATAGCCTGTTAAAACTATTATTTTTAAAGGGATGTTAAAGTGTGCCTTTAAATAATAAAGGTAACAAAAATGGCGTATGTAGATGTTGCTGGTGAAGCCTTGATTGAGGAATTAATTGCAAATCACGAAAAGTAAGAAAAATTTTTAAGTTATATTTGAAATAATTTAAATTAACTATCAAAATATATTATTCTAGGGCAGAATTTAGATTACACCAAAGAAGTATTAGGGACTTGAGTGACCCGTTTCAAATACCAACCAATTTATTTAAAAGTCTTTTTCGCTTTTCCAAGGAAGTGTCAAGAATTTTAATTGATATGATAGAACCACATTTACAAGAAGGACACAGAATTACTGCCATACCAATACATTTGAAAATTCTTGCCAGTCTCCACTTTTACGGTTCGGGTGGATACCAACTAAGTACTGGACAGGGTCACATTTTTGCTATGAGTCAACCTAGCATGAGCAGATGTATTAGTGAAGTTACTAATGTTATTTATAATCATCTATTACCTAACTGGATAGAATTTCCAAACACTGAAAACAAAAGAAATAAGGTAGTGGATCATTTCTTACAAAAGTATAACTTTCCGAGGTGTTTGGGAGCTATAGATTGCTCACATATTGCAATTATATCGCCGCCAGAACAATATCCTGCGCTTCCGTATTACAGCAGAAAAGGATATTACAGTATAAACTGTCAGATCATAGTAGATAGTGATTACAATATTTTAAGCATGAATGCTAGATTTCCAGGATCTACTCATGATTCGGCTATTTGGCAGGCTTCTAATGTACGGGTTACTATGGAAAACTTATACCTGCAGGGTTCCAATTTTTTCCTTATCGGCGACTCTGGATATCCTCTCCAACCTTTCCTTTTAACTCCATTTGACGATCCAGAAGAAGATACTCCAGAGAGTAATTATAATTACCATTTTGTAAGAGCCAGAAATGTTGTTGAGAAAGTGAATGGAATACTAAAGTCGAGATTTAGATGTTTATTAAAACACCGAGTTTTAAACTATGATCCCATAAAAGCAGGAAAAATAATTTATGCTTGTGGTGTTTTACACAACATAGCCCGATTTTACAAAGATGACATTGAACAAGAAGAAATTTTGGATTTAGAAGATGAGAATGATTTAAATGATTTGCCTTTTATTAGAGGTGAAAATGAGAACTGGCATAGAAGAGGAGAGCAAGTTCGAAATGACATTGTGCAACAGTATTTTAATAATGTAGAATAAAATTTAAATTTATTTAAACTGTAACCTCAATTAATTTATGGAAACTTCTGTACTTACTGCATTTATGAAAAATAATAAAAGAGCTTTTATAAAAACACATATTTAATAGATAAGTCAAACTAGCCTAAAGTTATAAAAACCTACATTTATTTAAAATACAAAAAAACATCCTTAAGAAAAATATGTGAAAATAAAAACATAAATAAAACATTTCTATAAAATAAACAAACAAAATAATAATAGCATTCAAACTAGCCTAAAATTATAAAAACCTACATCTCTTTAAAAAACAAAAAAACATCCTTAACAAAAATATGTTAAAATAAAAACATATATAAAATATTTCTATAAAATAAACAAACAGAATTTATCTTCACTGAGTCAGCAGCCTTATTGATCTTGCTAAATTATTTATCGATTTTGCTATGGTAAAATTGGATTTGGCAAGCATTGTCAATTGCCTGTCATGGCTTTTTATTGCACTCTCCACTCTGTTCCCCTGAGGTCTTCTCTTAATTTTTTGGACTTGTTTTTTCTTAAGGGGGGGTTGGTTCTCTTTTGTACCGAGTTCTTCCCTTTCTTCACTCACACTCGGTTCTACATGTATTACCTCAAATTCCTAAAAACAATATGTAATAGATATTCTTTGTTAATCTGAAACTGAAGTGAATTTAATCATTCAAAACATTTGCTATTACCAGCTTTTTTTTATTTTAAAGTAAGTACTTACAACATTAGTAACTTCAATTTCCTCAGGGGAAGTCTGTGATGGACCTGCCAAGGGAACTGGTTCAATATATTCATCAGTTGGGGCTCCAGCTTCCTCTAGATTAACCCCTTCTATAGTGAGGTTGCTTATAAGCCCCAAAATTCTGATCTCTAGGTCTGTTAATGGTTTTACTGGAGCACCACCCCCAGTTACTCTGTGACCATATGTCACATCCCTGGATCGCCTCCTGACGTTCGTCTTCATTTCACTGATTGTCTAAAAAATAATTGTAATTAGTAGGTATGGCGAGTAACAAAAAATGGATCTTATATTATAGAGTTCAATTCACTTACGTCCTTCCATTGTTTGACTGTTTTAGCCGGACCTAGAGAGTTCAATTTCCCTGTTAAATCTTTCCATCCATTATTAACTTTAGGTATATCCACAGGGTTCACCTTGCCTCCTAATAGAAGCCTATTTTCTTCTAAATAACTGATCAAATATTCTTTTTGTTTTTTTGTTGTTCTTGGAGCCCGTGACATTTTTTACTATATTTCACAATACACAAATAACAAATAACTTGCAAATCTAGTGATTACTTTACCCTGTGCATATGGCATATCTCTTATCAGTTACATCTATGTTTACAATCAAATAAAAATGTTTCTCTTCTTTTTTATTGAAACTGGTCTCTACCTTAGCTATTAAATGACAGAAAGCGCTGTTGCCAGATACTCTACTTGAAATTTTAAAGGAACCCTTTAAAATAAATAGTTTTTAACAGTCCTCTAAAATGTATACTTGCAGAATACCATTTCAACAAGAAATTTTTAAAAGCCCGTTAAAAACTTATTTTTAAGAGGCATCTAAATTTTAAAGGATTAGTTACTGAATAGACCCCTCTATCAGATAAGAGAATATAAAAATTTTAGAGGAAATAATTTTAGAGGAAATAAATTTTTATCAAATAACATTAGAGAAAATAACTTTAGAGGAAATAATAGTGATAGAAATTCTTATAGGGGTACTAATTATAGGTCAAATAAATTTAGAGGCAGTCATAATAATAATAATAGATATAATTCTAGAGGTAGTAATAGAAGGGTATTTTATATGAATAGTTCTAATTCTAGAGTAAGTAATGAAAGTTCAGAAAATCCTCGTATATCGGAACCATTTTTTCGTGGCCAACCCTAACTCACAAACTTGCCACAACATTTTTTCTCTGAATGGATTGAATTTTGTAGAATTATTTTATAAGAATAATAAATTAACATTGTTATTAGATACAGGCGCTAGCGTAAGTGTAATTTTTAAAAATAAAGTAGTTATTAACGAAACAATTAATTCGTCAAAGAAAATGCGTATTAATGGTTTATGTGGGTCAGTAGTATCAGATGGCACGGTACATCTACCATTACAAATAAATAAAATTAAACTTCGTCAGGAATTTCAACTCTTAGACGGCCTTGCGAGCGACATTGAAATGCACGGTATTTTGGGATCAGATTTCTTCTATGATTACGGAGCTACGTTAGATTACGAAAAGTTTTTATTTTCATTCAATTTTTGTAATGTCAGACAAGTAATTCCTATAGTGTCGGAACAGCAAATGTACACTTCAATTCCGGGTAGATGCGAAATAGTTAAATATTTTAAAGTTCAAGTTAATCAAGACTACGTTGTCTTGCCGGTCAAAATTCTTTTGAAAATCTGAAAGAGGCATTAACTAATCCACCAGTTCTTCAGTATCCAAACTTTGCACCTGAAAATGAATTTATACTAAAAACCGATGCATCAAATTATGCATTAGGTGCTGTACTATCTAATTCCGATGATAGGCCTGTTGCATTTGCAAGTAGATCTCTTAATAAGGCTGAGAAAAATTATAGTGTTATTGAGAAGGAGCTTCTAGCAATAGTTTTCGCAGTAAAGCACTTTAGACCTTATCTATTTTCAAGAAAATTTTTAATTTTAAGCGACCATAGACCTCTAGTTTACTTATTTGGTATGACAAATCCTAGTAGTAGATTAATTAAATTTAGACTCATTCTCGAAGAATACGATTTTAGAGTAGAATATATTAAAGGCAAACATAATGTTGTAGCGGACGCGCTATCACGTATAGATATATCTTCAGACGAACTGAAAAATTTGAATAAAGAAGTGTGCGATTCAATTTTTGTTACCACAAGAGCACAGTCAAAAAATATCGGAAATAAGCCATTAGGCAGCTTCAAAGATAATTCTAACGAAAGGACTGATCACCCTGGAGTTCTAGAATTACTCAAACCGCCTAAAGATTCGTTTAGTTTAGATATAATTTCAAAAAAGGAATTTGAGAAAATAAAACGTTGTAATAAAAAGGATAATTGTACGATAGTTGGAAACTTGATATATAATAAAGATTCGCGTACGATGTTGAGAGACCTGAAATGTATTTTTGATAAATACAAAATTTCGGAATTAATTATTTTAAAGAATAAAAATTGTGCACAATTAATTAAATTACTAATGAAGTTTCGTAATGACATAAAAAATATAGGTATAAAAATATCTATTGTTAAAGATGTAGAACATATTGTAGACAGTGAAACTAAATAAATTATCCTAAACGATTTTCATATTCTTCCTACTGGAGGACATGCAGGTGTAAATAGGATGTACAATAATATAAAAAAGAGGTACTTTTGGCAAAAGTTACATGGAGATGTAGAAAGTTTTGTAAAAAGATGCGACGATTGTCAACGGTGTAAGCATTCTATACCAAATAAAGAACCTTTATCTATAACCACCACAGCTTCGTCAGGATTTCAAAAAATTTTTATAGATTTAGTTGGACCATTACAAGAAGATGTAGAAAATAATAAATATATTTTAACGATACAATGCGAATTAACCAAATTTGTAGAAGCATATCCATTGAAAAACAAGGAAGCTTATACAGTGGCAACTGCATTTATTAATAATTTTATATTACGCTACGGCATTCCAGACGAAATTGTCTCAGATCAGGGTACTGAATTTTTGGCATGCATTTTTAAAGAAATTTGTCAAATTTTACACATTAAAAAACTTAACTCGACAGCATATCATCATGAGACACTAGGCGCTCTTGAGAACTCTCATAAAAATCTGGGAGCATATTTACGAATTCAAGTTGTAAAATTTGAGAATGCTTGGAGTTCTTGGGTTCCCTACTGGTGTTTTGCTTATAACACGACGGTCCATACAGAAACTAAATACACCCCTTATGAACTTATCTTCGGGAAACTTGCAAAAATCCCTTCCAATTTAAATTTTTGGGTAGATCCAATATATAATTTTGACGATTACCCTCACGAATTAAAATATAGATTGCAACAAGCATGTGATGACGCAAAACATAATTTAAATATATCGAAAAGTAAAAGAAAATCTATGTATGATCAGGAAATAAAGTCTGTAAAATATAATATAGGAGATAAGGTATTGATAAAGAATGTAGTTAAAAATAAATTAGAACCACTTTATATAGGCCCATATAGTGTCATTGAGGAGAAATCTCCGAATATTGTTGTAAAAATAAATGATCGTATAATAGAGGTTCATAAAAATGGGGCAAAATTGTATCATAGTTAAAAAAAAATAAAATAAAAGAAATTTCTTTCATTTTTTTTTCTTCTTCAGGAGGGTGATGTAGTAATATAGCGTTATATTAATTAATTTAGGTAACACCCTGTAAATAAGTTATTTAAGTTTAGTTAAGCATATTTAGAAATATTGTTTTAATTATTAATATCATTGCAATAATTTATGTCGTCACGCATTTCTGGCGACTCAGCGATACCTTTGAACTCGCCAGAGTGAGTGACCGTAATTCAGGGCTTTTTTAATAAAACTATTAACGAAAGAAGATGTTTAAATTGAATTACCTGAAGCACCAATTTTAAAAGATTATTCGATAGCAGTTGAGAGGTTATTACAGTAATATCTGGGTTATTACTAGTCTTCTTTTCGATTTCTTTGATTTTTTGTTCC
>CAJUYG010001944.1:0-10539 GCA_910591675.1 Galerucella calmariensis
CGCAATGATAGATGATTTTTTGTTATCCTACACTACGAGAAAGTTGAATTTTACCAGCTTCACGGAGCCGAGAACATGTCCCCAGCCCCCCCAAAACCTAAATCATAAAATTGAATACGTAGCAATTTTGTACTCATTATCTACATTTTTGTACAAGCATAATTGATTTTTGTAAAACTAATGTTCAAAAGTTATTAACAAATAAAAGGAGGGGGCTGGCGACATATGTCGCTAGCTCCCCCCATATGGTAAATTGAAAATTGAACGATAGCATTTCGTTCTATGACTTTTGTACAATTTTGTACAAGATATAAAATTCGCCCAACCCATTGTTATAAACAATTACAGCCATATATGTCGCCAGCCCCCCCCATATGGTAAATTGAAAAATGAACCATGGCATTTCGTTCTACGACTTTTGTACAATTTTGTACAAGATACAAAATTCGCCTAGTTTATTGTTATAAACAATTACAGCCAAATATGTCGCCAGCCAACTTGGATTTACATTGAGGGGACACCCCTGAAGATATTCAAAGAAAAAATACCTGTTCCCGTACATTTTTTACAAAAAATACCCGGCTCTTGGCCTAAATAAAAATGTATGTTTTTAATGTTTTGCAATGTTATATGGGTAGCTCTTTCGAAATGTGACAATTCGATAATTTTTTTTTTTTTTTTCTTGAAGACACTGCTTTGGAAATTGATTCAAGGGTATATATTGAGTAGTAGGGTGAGAATATACCCGCGTAACTAATTTTTATACAAGGTACAAATTTCCCACTGGAAAAAAATACCAATGTGCCGTTCAATTTAATTTTCAATCCATGAAAGGAAAATTTGATTGAACGAATATTTCCTTGTAGATTGTACTCATATTTTATAATATACTTGATGGTTCACCACTTAATTAATCCTGCATTATTATATAAAAATGCCATCACTCTTGCAAAAAAAATGTCAAAATTGACGTTGTGCTGCCGTTAAAACCAAATTATTTTGCGAGTTACGCAACACTGTTACTGATTTCAGGTATTTTTATTTTGACGGGTCAGTGAGCGCACTTTTTATGAAAGTTATTCTTTTTTCGTATTTAGTACCAGAATATTGAAAATAGATACCTACCTGAAATTGGTTTAAGTACTAAAATCTAATGAAAGCACTCAAGTACACGTATTTTTTCATTGAGTAGACCAATGAAAGTTCGAAAAGAAAAGTGAATCGTTTCCCTCTTTTTTCCTGCAAATTTTAGTTTTTGACTCACAACGAATCATAATATTCTTAAGAATAGCTCATGTACGTAGTTATGGATTCCAAAAATCAAAAATCGCTATGAAAAATATTCTTATACGCTATGTACGAGCACTTCATTTAGAATTTTGAGAAAATTGTGTTAGGTACTAATTTGAATAAATTTTTACAGCAGAAAGCGAAAGAAATGGTGATGAAAACATAGAACAATTATTTTCTATGGACAATTATCACTATTGTAAGCTCGAGGAGATACCTGAATTTGTTAGAATTGAAGAGCAAGTGTACATACACATTGCGAGGTGTAATATCTATTGCAGGAAGAGAGAAAAATGTAAATACTATTGGGCATTATGTTGCGTTTGTCAAGCAAAAATGTTTGAACTACTGGGAACTCTATGATGATACTCAAAATAAAGTAACCAACGTTCTAAAAACAAGAAACATTTGTGTAGAAAGCCTAATGTACACTAAATAAATGAAAAATTTAATGTCGTTTTGAATTATTTAAGAGTCCGGCTAAACTATGGATTGTATACTTAGTTACTTTCCATACAGACAACGTAGCCTCACAGATACTAGCAATTGTACCGTAATCAATGGGTTTGTGCGATAATTTTGTGCGATCATATTCAAAAACTTCTCAACGTCTATCACTGATTTCGATCGCAAAGCTAAGTGAAGCAAAGCAGTTAAGTTAAATGCAAAAGGAGAAAAAAATTCAAGGTTCACTTAATGAAGAGCAACTAATATTGCCAACAAGCGGATAATTAATGTTGAGGCAGGAGGTGGGGTAAATTTGGACAATAACAATAAACTAGGCGAATTTTGTATCTTGTACAAAATTGTACAAAAGTCGTAGAACGAAATGCCATGGTTCATTTTTCAATTTACCATATGGGGGGGCTGGCGACATATATGGCTGTAATTGTTTATAACAATGGGTTGGGCGAATTTTATACTTTGTACAAAATTGTACAAAAGTTAAGAACGAAATGCCACCGTTCAATTTTCAATTTACCCTATGGGGGGGCTAGCGACATATGTCGCCAGCCCCCTCCTTTCATTTGTTAATAACTTTTGAACATCACTTGTACAAAAATCAATTATGCTTGTACAAAAATGTACATAATGAGTACAAAATTGCTACGTATTCAATTTTATGATTTAGGTTTTGGGGGGGCTGGGGACATGTACCTCGTTTTCTACGGCTAGCCGAGGAAATAAATTTTACGTTCACATGCTTGCTGGCGCCTGATTGACAAATAAACACTGCCATTAAACGTCAGTATGAATAGTTATTCGTATGCCAAGGACTGAAAGTGCTACTTTGTTGGACGAGTCTGAAAATTGCGGTACGGGCTAAGCGAGGCGAGCAACAGACGAGTCCAACAAAGTAGTATTTCAGCCGCGGCGTACACAACATTTTTTAGATGACGCATAAGATCAAGAACTTTTTCAATTTCTCTGAGGAAAGGAAATAACAATAAAGAATTATAAACATTTTATTCATTGAACAATATAATGCACTTAATGATATTTGCAATGTCAATCTTAATTTATCAATTATTTGCAAAAAGTAATGTTGATTGTACCCCAGGACAATTATTATTATTTATTGGATTGGATGCAGATGGAATATGTATATCTCTACCAGAGCATCCCGAAAGTATTATGCAGTACGCCCCTTTTACTAGCCATTTACGGTATGTAAATGAATACAGAACGAGCAACTTTCAGATGGTGTCGTCTGAAAAATAAATTTTCACCAGTTGTCAATGTCAATAAAATAAATGTTGCTAATAATCTTTTCAACACTCACAATAAGGCGGGGTCTTCTACTATGACTATCAATGAGTCTACATCTACTGAAACTGCTAAAATGACGACTACTTTAATAGAAAATGTAGAAGACATAGGGGCAACAGCTTTAACTACTTCCTTTTCTGAGCAAGTACAGTTATCAAATTTATCCAAGCAAGGAATCTCTTTTGTTAACTGTACTATGTACTATTCATAATCCGATTTTTCATATCACTTTAAAAAATAATAACTCGCACCAATGAATTCCATATTATCAATGAAATGTATATAAAATATTACCATCAAGTATTGTGTAGGATAAAAACAGTAATTAATTTCATATTATAAAATAATATTTCCGTAGAAAAATATTACCAGCAGTTATTATGTAGGATAACTTTCGGTATGTAAATTAATACAGAACGAGCAACTTTCAGATGGCGTCGTCTGAAAAATAAATTGTCACCAGTTGTCAATGTCAATAAAATAAATGTCGCTAATAATCTTTCCAACACTCACAATAAGGCGGGGTCTTCTACTATCACTATCAATGAACATCTACTGAAACTGCTAAAATGACGACTCCTTTGATAGAAAATGTAGAAGACATAGGGGCAACTGCTTTAACTACTACCTTTTCTGGGCAAGTACAGTTATCAAATTCATCCAAGCAAGGAATCTTTTTTGATAACTGTACTATGCATAATCCGATTTTTTATATCACTTTAAAAAATGATAACTCGCACCAATGAATTCCATATTATTGTTACGCGAGCTGCTGCATTAATGTGCTCAATTAGTGCCCCCAGTGAAATTCCCATATGATACGACTATGGCTCCTCCGCCGTATTTTCAAGAATGATCTGGAATACGTAACATCTAGAAAAACCCGGCGCACCCACCAAAACTTCGAGTTCGAGAGGTTTCTAGAAATACATACGTGCGAGTATAAATAGGCGACGAGCATCGCAGTGGAGTCAGTTAGTCAGTTAGTGTTGATACTACAATCGCGCCTCGATAAAGTGACTCTCATATAAATTAGTTAGTGTGTGTTTAGTGTGATATATAAATTATTAAATAAGGACTGTATTTGAATATAAATCTGTAAATATAAATTAATTTGTAAATATAAATTAGAATAAACGTTACATTATGAATGAAATGTATATGTTACCGTGAAAGACCGAAATCTGGTGAATGTCGACATTCAGGATGCACTCATGGTGTATGTTAAAAAGAATTTTTTTTTAAATAAAAACAAAAAATCCACGGGTCTTTATTTATTGAATTAATATGGGAAAAGGACTTTGTAGAACTCAAAACAAAAAATAGAACATAAAAATATAAAAAATAAGAAAAATATCTTATTTATTGCAACAACTCAAACTGCCGTGGCACTTCGAATTGCACAAAAGTTCCTTGCTTTTACAGCTGCATTTAGTCGTGGAACACTTCCTTTTGCAGTTACAACGTGTATAGCCTTGCCCTCCACTTTTTGAATTAGCAGAAGCTGCTTCTCTTAGCGACATTTCCTTTGTTGAAACTTCGTCCATGGAAAGTAACTTTTATTTACAAATTACGAACTGATTACGGGTGAAAAGCTGCTTCAAGGTACCATTTTTGTTAGCTAATCTATAAAAGACTGAATCCTCTATTCCAACAACAACCGCTAACACATTTCGAGGGTCTGTACGACCACGGTCGACATCAGGGACTTGAATTCTTACGGTATCACCAATTTGAGAAGGAGGAAACTTTTTTTTTGAGGTTCGCAACATTTTTGTTACTTGAAGTAGGTTTTCTTTTGCAGCTACTCTTTTAAAAGAAATTAGCTCGTGTTGTTCAGTCAGCGCTTGAGATAAAGATGTGTTAGGTGGCGGATCAGTCAGTGCTTGAGATGAAGATGTGCTAAGTGGCGGATCAGTCATTGCTTGAGATGAAGACGTGTCAGGTTGCGGGTCAGTCAGTGCTTGAGATGAAGACGTGCCAGGTTGCGGATCAGCTCCAATGGTATTCTCATTATCCATGTCTGTTCCAACATAAGCTTCTAGCTGTTCTTCGGTCTCAATGTTTGAAATTTGCCCGCGAGGGAGTGATGACGATGTTATACCCCTTTTTGGACAAACAGCAAACCTTCTGACCACTTGTTTGAATCATTGTCTTGCATCCAAGCAGTTAAACATATTTTGTATGTCCGGGTTGGCTCTTTCAACTGAGCCTTGTGTTTGACTGTGACGAGGCTTTCCGTGCACTATTTTAACATCTTTCCACATAGTTCAGATATGACTCGATTACTGAACTCTCTGCCATTATCCGAATGCAATATAGCGGGAGCACCAAATGTTAAAAAAAATTTGGAGAAGGTGATATGCCACTTCTTCCGATCTCTTGCTTTTTAAAGGTCGCAACTGGACAAATTTGGTTGAATGATCTTGATATACCATTATAAACTTGTAATCACCATCCCTGTGTGATTGCAAGTCGATTAGGTCGACTTGACATCTAGATTTCAATTCGGAACTGAGCATTGGTTTCACAACAATACCTTTTTTAGGCGCACTATGTTTCATTTGACATTGTTTACACAACTTTAAATACAACATTACAACTTCATAAGTAATATTTTTGTATCTAACTTGCAATTCTTTAAGCATTCGTGTTCTTCCTCCATGGCCTGTTCTTATGTGAGTTTCAGAAAGTATTGTAAACAACTCAGCATTAGTGACATAATACTGGATATTTGTTTCTCCTGGTTTTAATGGCACAACTAACTTTTCTTCATCACTAACTTTTAAAATGTCAAAACGTTTCAAACGTCTCTAGTCCAAAGGTGTACTACACTTACTTTTAGCAGAAATTACTTCAGAAACGATTTTAGAGTACTTTTCTTGTGAGAAATGGAAACAATTGTCTTTTCGTTTACTTCCAATTAAGGTATGTAGCTTTTCAAAGAAGTCATCACGATTCACTGTAGTAGCCATTGAATACAAATTATAATTTCTGGAACAAGGTGCTGGAACCGTCTAAAAACTTGTCGCGACCTGCAGTGTCCGAGATTTACCGGACCTCATTTGTGTTTGTCGACATATACCGGTGAAAGTCCGAATGTGTAATAGAATTAAGAAATGTTCGGACTTTCACCAAGGCATTTGACATTTGTCGACATTTATTATGTAGGATGAAAAATTATGAGTAGACCACGGAAGTAAAGTGGTTTTGTCAGGCCTCAGAAAGTGGCCAGGCTTGACTGCGCCTCCTGTCCATATCTACTTTCGACCTGAAAAATGCCACTCTACTGCCTAGGTATACTATTATAATAAATTATAATGATGATTACAAAAATACAAGTTATAACTTATATTTATTCACTCACTGTATTAATATCACTATCACCATAAACATCTGAAATAATAATTATTTTTTTATTGGTGAACCATTTAACCTATTTAAAGCACGCCTCTAACTTTAAAAAACGCGCGTTTTTAAACGTGGCAACATCAACAACTCGAGAAGTCTAGATGACAATTTTTTATTATTGATCTGACAGGAGTACTTTGTAACGTCAAAACCTTTATCTGAAAACCTTGCTCTATTTCAAGCAATCCGGCTTCGCCGTCGTGCTCAAAAAATCGCGCGTGTTTCAAAGACCTTTTTTTCCAAGGAGCCGTCCCTTCACCGGTACCACCTCAGCCTCCTGGGCTTATTGTGGATACTCCTAGTGTTCTGACTACAACCTATTCAGCCAATACGTCCCTGTATTAGCTCATACAGGTTCTTTGCTGCTTGGTTGTAGAAGTCTTCTGGAGTCATTTGGGTTCTGCCATACAGTTTCTGCCTTCTGTGGTCCAGCGACTTACAGTTGCATAGTATATGCAGAGCTGTTTTGGTATCCTTTTTGCATCTTCTGCATGTAAGGTCTCCGTTATACAACCCTATTTTGTTAAGGTGCTCCTTTGTGGGAAAGTGTCCCATAAGTAGCTCCGTTATGGTGCGTAGTTTGTTTCTGCTCGTTGAGAGCAGTTCTTTCGCTACTTTTTCTGATGGTGATGGTGATGATTATTAATTTCTTTCCATGTATTTGCCTGGTCTTCTTCCAGTGTTTATTGTGTTGTTCTTTCAACCACCCTTTTAACCATGAACTCGTTAAGCATCTGGGGATGCCCACAACAGGTTAGGGTCCGTTGACGATCCTACTCTTGCGAGTTCGTCAGCTTTTTCATTGCCTGCGATTCCTTTATGACCTGGGACCCACTCCAGTGTTACACTGTTGCGAGTCGCCAGTCTTCTAAGTTCTTCGCAGCATTTCCATACTAGCCGAGATGTCACCCTATAGCTCTGAAGTGCTTTAAGGGCAGCTTGACTGTCACTGTAGATCCTGATCTACCTGTTGTTGTAGGCTCTCATATATAAAGACCTTAATATCCACTTATACTTTAATATACTATTATCGCCAACCGTCAATAAAGCCGTAAATTATTAGATTGATTTCCGGAACAAAACAAACAGTTTACCTTCCTTTACTTTATCTGCCGCATTTGCGGCAGGTAAAGTGATATATGCGGCAGGTAAAATATTTTGACTTTGACATTACTCGAAAATCATCATCTGTCAGTGACACGCTTCTCCCTATTACGGCTCCATAATAGTTATCTTGCGATTTATTTATAACAAATTATTATTGGAATACTTTGACTTCAGGAATGGGCTCATTTACATTTTTTTTTTTTAATTTTAACATTAGGAAGAGCACATCATTTTGAGGCTCTGTGCAAAAAATTAGACGTCTACGAGACTGATAAGTCGCAATAAAAAATAAACAGCGCTCCTCTCCGAAATTCAGGTGTGACGTCATCGTATATGAAATCTCTCGATCAGAGAGCGGATACCACGCCGATTGGTTTTCGGTTAGATGACTACTTACTCTACTTAGGTAGTGACAGTATTTTACTTGCCTATATGCTTATTATTATACCCTTAAAGCAAACTTTGAACAGTGTTGTGTTTGTGAAATAATTTAAACTATTCGACACAATAGACCAGAACCAGAGTAAAAAAAGCTATAAATATTGTGTGCTTCCAAAATGTAAATGTACTACGATTAAAACATCTAACAAAACATTTATTTTTATTAATAAGGATGAAAAAAAAAACGGATGCAGTGGCAGAAAAGGCTCAACTTTCCTTTAGCTGAAATCAGTTATGGGAGAACTGTTGCCATGGCAACAATTATTGTGATTAGTAGTAAGCAAAAATCCAAATCATATGCTGAGGAAATGCGTGGTTGCCAAGTTGACTCCACTTTCGTTTAGCTGAAATCAGTTATGAAAAAACTGTTGTCATGGCAAAGATTGTTGTGATTAGTAGTAAACAAAAACCCAAATCATATGGTGAGGAAATGCGCGGTTGCCAAGTTGACCAGTATCGTTTATCTGAAATCAGTTATTGTAAAAGTGCGAATTGCGAAACGTTGACCCGGCGCGCATTCATGTGGAATACACTTTTTTTAGAAGGGAAAGGAAATGAACATGTATGTATTTAGATAGACATAAATATAAAATTATTTTTATTCCATATGATGTTTTCCACGATGCCGCGTAGCGGCGAGTGCGTAAAATGCTTTACAACACGAGTTACGTACTATACTTTACCTACGACCTACTTGTATTTTTTATAAAAAGCATAAGAAATAGCAGTTACATAATTAGAGGTGCTTGGTAAACTCCATCTCTATTACTCTATTACCAATGAAAGAAGCACATTAAAGAACTAACGTTTAATCATTATTAATATATTGTTGATAATCGAAAGTCCATTTTCCAATTATAATCAATACATAGACTTAGCCCTTTGGGCTTTTCATAGTTAAACATGGCCGTATTGAATGTTTTCAAATAGTAAATTTTGAATAAAATGGTGACGTCTATTGACAGTTGCTAAGATGTTGCTAGGGAAGCTGTGCGATTTACTTTACAGCTGTGCGTTTTTTTACAGTGCGTAATAGACGTCATTACATTGATACCGACTGTGTGTTATTAACTGATTACAGGAGGGGTCGTAGATAAAATCTATAACATACTTACAACAACTTAGAATGTGGATTCTGTGGCATGTGAGAAAAAACCTCGTTCCACATACTTGAGAACTGGACAGCAATTCAGAATCCTAGGGCACAGCACTTGGGAGATTACTGGATAGAAGAGGGACATTTACCTAAGTTAAAGCCTACAGATACCTATCCTTAAATTTCTCCGGAAAATAGGTCTGAAGGAGCTACTAGTCTTTAAGACTTTCATCAGAAACTAACTGGAAGTAGGGAGGTACAATAGATCTTTTAGGTATTAGTGAATGTCATCCAAATATACACACATCTATCTATATAAGATTTTGCAAATGATCCGTAATGGGTGAATTGAATAATACCAATACTCATATAAATATATATTATAGACTTAACAGTTTTTACCTCAAATAGTCGGTTGGGAAAATGTTCACATTCATTTTTGCAAGAAGTACTAATATATTTCAATAAAATACCAACACCACTAGATGATTATTTCTTGCTCAAGCCAACTTTGTCGTTCCTGACTTCCGTCGACGAGAGTTTTATAAAACAACTTGATTTGGGTGAAGATCCAGTCTCTGAGACAACTAAGTTAGATGCCGCCTCTCACTGTCAACAAGAAAGTGGATTGCGCAGAAATCTCTACGATGTAAATTCTCACCATGACGAAGACAGGCGTATCAATGCACTAGGGTACAATGACCAATATCCCCAGTTGACCTAATAAACCTAAGAACTGCTTCCTAAGCGCAATTTAAAAACGTGCGCTTACATTTCAAACGGTGTGAACGAGCATTAGCCACTTTATCGAATCTAATTCAATCTATGTTGGAAAAAGGGAAAATTGAAATACTTATTTAGTCCAATACTTATTGAACAGACTTCTTACAACTACGATGATTTTTACATCCCTTTCACTCGCCACCATCCCTCCTAGTTGACGTCATCAGTATATATTGAACCGCTTGTCTCTATAACCATTTATTTTGTCACCTCCACTTGATTAGTTACCGAACGTCGTAGTAGGCAGGTTAAATTGAACCGAAAGTATTTTCTTTGACCAAAGTATACATAGAAAGAGACGTTAGAATCGGTTACATTTATAAGAGGAAAATGAAAAGGGTGTTTTGTATAGTGAGTGGAAGATCGATAAAATATCTTGGATTTAATCGGAAATACTAAAACCAAGGGTTAATTCATTAATTGTATGTCAAAATAAGTGTTGGAAGCTATTAACCACACATCGAGTTTCTCTATATCGTTGATAGAAATTCATGGGGTGAATAGTATGAGAATACTGAAGAGGAATGAGTGAAGCAGTTAATAATAAAATATCAACTTTTCCATTCGTGCGTAAAATGCTTCCTACCACACACGTTACGTAATATACTATTATTGTTTCGACAAGTTATTACGACGGGAGA
>CAJUYG010001944.1:10549-45734 GCA_910591675.1 Galerucella calmariensis
GTTTCAGTGGATGAATTTATACCTGCCAATAGAGTACACGCATATTTCATATTTTGCTTGGATATTAATTTATAATACATATGATATCAAAAATTACTAATAATAGGAAATAAACCAGTTTCCATTGGAAATTACTCCCAAATTTCAAAATGAAATTCAAATTTCATTGCACTTTCCGACCACAACCCGAGGATTTCCGAACGCTACCGATGATACGTGTGATGTCATATCTCTTGTGCTTACTTATGTCAATATGGCCGGTATTACATTAGGTTATGTGTAGTTGTCTGTTTATATTGTATTTTAATCAATTATTAATTGCTTCATCGACGTGAAAATATCATTTTTGCAATTCACTCACGAAATGTCATCATTTTGACACTCATTTTAGTTGCAAAACGTGGTTCATTTTGTCACTTAGGGACAACAAATCCATTTATTTTTACTAAGAATACCTAGTTTTATTATGCAATTAATTAGACAACTACATATTATAATATTTTTATGGAGAAATCACTGTAATTTATTATAAATATTGAACGTACAGTTTTGAATCGTATTGCCACGGAATACTGCTGCCTTTTGTTCATTACTTGTAGACATAGATGAAACCCCAGATGATACATCATTGTTAAAAAACTCAGCCACGTTTGAATTCATTGTTATGCTTGTCGATGTACTTTGTTTCGGAACTGCGATAGGTATTGTCGATATTTGTCAATATATTTTGCCCAAGTATATTCACAGCTGTTTTTCTTTTATTATTGATAGATTCGTCAATATAATCTTCAGCAACAGCGTTGGACTTCCATCCACCATGCCTTTTCAACGTTTGTATACCAGCACCAGCATCTGACAGTAACGTTGCAGACGATCTGCGAAATGCATGGCTAGTGTATAATTTAGGATTTTGCAAGCCAAGGAATGTTGCTATTTTTTGGGGGTGTCAGAAAATGTGTTGATGCCAACAGGTTGAATATTGCATTTTCCGTTTCGATATCTGAGGAAAAGACGATTATTTTTTACATGGTTTGGACGCATTTGAATGTATTTTCGGACTAATGCAATCAGATTAATTCCATCAACATCACCTTCGGTTATTGTGAAAATTCTCTCAATCTTTGTCTTCGTATCTGAAACGCTTATTTTAATAAAAGAACCGCAGTCGCTAACATCCTCGGTCCGCATATTTAGTAATTAATTTCTTCGGCAACCTCCTGCTACCCCAACTATAAAAATTACTTTCAAACCTAAATAAATGTGATCATCAGCTTCTATTAAAAATCTACTGAAATCTTCCTTACTAAATGTTTTTGATTTCTTTGGCCGATATTCTTCCGCATTCATTTTCAAAAAGCAATCAAATTTGTAAACTTACTGATATCCACATTTTTATTGACATAGATTGTTGTTCGTAACATCGAATAGTGACTCCACATCGTCGACAGTTGGAATATTTTGGCTTTGTTTGAAAAATAATCAAGAAGAACCTTTTCTGATACCGTTTTTTCAGTATTTATCTTCTTCACTTCGCACCACTTTTGGAAGTTAGAATAAGCTGTTTCATATGCTGCATTTGACTTACTTGGCAGCAAATTTGCTACAACAGCTTTTGCAACTTCTTCAACGTCTGAAGGTAGGGACTCTTCAGATTCGCTCATTTTTAAAGACAGAATGAACAGAATTAACAAATAAATGTGGTTATTTTGACAAATATGTCTAAACATTTGAGGTGTGGATCATTGTTGTAATGGTTATCTCCATAGAAACAAACAAGCATGGCTTTGATAGTATTTAAAATTTCAATGAAACGTAATGAAAATTTTCTTTTTTTATTTTCGTCAACTGAATTACAAAAAATCTTGTATATAAACACGATGCAAAACGCCGTGTTTTTTGCACACGATGTGTTGGTTAGGTTAGGTTAGGTTAAATGTGTTAGGTCTTTGTATGTTGATTTCCTAGATGAATATTCTCAATTGAATCATATGTCCGAAGTGATTATCCCAGAAAGCAAAACCAACATTGAATATTTTTTACCACATCATGGGGTCTTGAATGAAAAGAATCAAACCACTAAATTGAGAGTTGTATTTGATGGTTCCTGTCGAACTAGTTCAGGTCTCTCGTTTAATGATATTCAATGTATAGGACCGAAAATACAAGATGATCTTATTTCTGTACTTTTGAGATTCAGGCTACATCAAATAGTTTTCTGTGCGGATATAATTAAAATGTATCGACAGATTCTAGTTCAACCTGATCAAAGGTCGTTGCAAAGAATTGTCTGGCGTCGAGTACCCACTGATGAAACTAAGGTTTTTGAACTTAATAGTGTCACATATGGAACTGCCTCTGCGCCGTGGTTAGCGATAAGATGTTTGAAAGAATTATCATTAGAAAATTCTAAAAAGTTTCCTGAAGCATCGAAAGTTGTGGCTTCGGATTTTTACGTGGATGACATCTTGACAGGTTCTGATTCAGTTCAAAGTGTACAAAAATTAATTGACGAAGTTCAAACTATTTTATCAGGTGGTGGTTTCTTGCTTCAAAAATGGGCTTCTAATAGTAAAGATATTTTACAGTATGTTCGAACCAAAAATCCCATGGCATTACAAAAACTTGGAGATGGCGAAGGTATGAAAACTTTAGGATTGTACTGGGATAGTGAAAATGATAGTTTAAAATATAATATAGTGGCAAGTAAACGAGGTCAAACCGTAACCAAAAGGTCTGTTTTGTCAGACATTTCACAGATTTTCGACCCTTTAGGTCTCCTAGCTCCATGTATCATTGTAGGAAAAATTCTTTTGCAACAATTGTGGATGATAAAACTCAATTGGGATGAGTCATTACCTTCTGAATTATATACAAGGTGGGTTAATTTTAGGCAAAACTTAATAAACTTAAATGACTATCATATACCTAGAATAACTCTTTGTATTAATCCAACCGTAATTGAACTTCATGGGTTCTGTGATGCGTCTCTAGAAGCCTATGGGGCGTGCATTTACCTTCGAAGCATTTCTAGTGCCGGGGAAGTTTATGTAAAACTTTTATGTGCAAAATCAAGGGTTGCACCTTTGAAATCATTAACCATTCCTCGACTGGAATTGTGTGGTGCACATCTTTTATGTCAACTAACTGATTTAATACGAAAATCGCTAAGGCTCCAAATCAACAGGCAATTCTTCTGGAGTGATTCTGCAGTTGTATTGTATTATTTTTTCTAAAAGTCAGCGTAAAGTGGAAAGTGGACATAAATATTCGATATTTCCGAGGATATTTTAAAACTTTTAGAAGAATATTTTTTATTTACTAGTTCAGTGTTCAGTGACGATTCTTTCATATTTTGTGAGTAAATATATGGCTAGCGAAGGTTTTGTAAAAGCACAAACTGATAACTTGCCCAAAGTAGACTCATTTATGCTGCTTGAATTTATGAAGTCAAACAGCTGCTTTAATGCATAGGAAATAAGAGGAGCTAAAGCATTATCGTAAGTACGATTTAAACTATGTTTTATTTATATAATATATACCAACCATATTTCGATGTGTGGTCGTAAGAAAATGATGTTTTTATGGTTGATTCCTAGACATATAGGCAAACCTCATACTAACCTCAAACTATTTAAGAATAAAAATTACCAGCATAGAAGTAGGTACCTACATTAAAGTGGTCTTCACAAACAAAAGTAATGCCATTCTCTTAAGTGTATTTTTGCTTGCGCCACCAGGTAAAGTAACAAATATTTTGTCTGGAGTTTTAATAGACGTTGATTTACACACAGGAATAATGCAATACTTGGATTACAAAGTTTTTTCTCGGCTTTATCCATTTTTAAAGCTTCCAGAAACAAATTAGGTCACAAGAACTCAGAGCGTGATACACGAATAAGAACGTAAACAAATGACGTCACACCATAGGGCAGCCATCTTTATGACGTAAAGCGCGTTTTGGCAGACTTTCAAATTTTATGATTTTTAAAGTCGTTTTAAAAGTAAAGTTTATATTTTTTTGAAAAAATAGGCATGCAAGGTGCTAGGAGACCTGATAAAGCGTCAATTCCCACCAAAAGCAAAATTTATGCTTGTACCCTATTTCATCCGCCTTTTCGTTGCCATCATGAGTCTCGTTTTCTGGAACTCTGGTACGTTTGAGGTATATATACGCAATCTCAAACTAGCTGCCATAAGTACTGCTCGGCTTTCTGTAAAGATGAAAATTGAACGGTATAGAGACATTATTTTTTCTTCCCCCCTTCCCTTCCCCTTCATATTTCCCTTTCCCCTCCCATTCCCCTCAATGCCACTTGTATTAAGCTACGTGATAATCATGATCTGTGTGTAAACCGTCACTTAGCAAAAGGAACATTGTCGGAACGAAACAAGACAGTAGGAGTTTTTTTAAGTGAATTATTGTCATAGATCTACTTTATTTTAAAGATTGCACGGCATATGCAAGACGAAAAAATGGACTGGCTTTCAATTTCAGTCCACTTGATGAAAAAAGTATAACAGAGAATTAACTCTCACATGCCAAGTATTAGGATGTCCCGAAATTGCTCGAGACTCAACTTTAGTTTTTCTAATGTCTTCAACGTATCAATCAATCACCGTCACTTTCTCTTTTGGTTTTGGAGCTAATATTTGATGTGCCTCTTTAAGTTCGATCGTCACATATGAAAAATAGAGCAGAAAGAGACTTTAGGAATACAATAGAATCTAGTTTCTACCTTTTAGCAAGGAAACTACCTCACTTCGTAGACATTCTCTCATAGAATTTCGATAAGACTTGAAGTTTTTTCTTAATTTCATGAGCTCATTCTAATAACCTTCTGTCTCTTCTCAAGATCGTCTTCTGTGAGCTAATGAATACCTAATTGTTACATTGTGAGGAATAAATTCGAATTTTTAAAATTTTAGTTGAATATTTTCTCAAATGACCAGCAAACTCACTTAATTTGTGTGTTGAAACAGCTTTCTAATTATGTTAATTCCCTCTAAAAAGTTTGCGTAGAAAAGTTTCCGAAGCAATTAACTTACCTTGTACATATATCCCAAAAACTTCGCTCTCTCCTGGAAATAAGAGACACTTAAAGTTTAAACTTGCGTAAGTATAAATAGAATCAATTAAGTGAAGTGCCATCTATTTTTGAGTTTATTCCCAACCCCGAGAATAAACTTAAATTAATTCAATTAGCTGTGTCCTTCGCATGTGAATTGAGGTTTTAGAGGGACTTTATTACTTAAGATGCAAAAAATTTAAATGGTAAAGACGTTCCAAAGATTGTTCGTTCAAGGTTTATTAAATTGCCTTCCTGAAAATGAATAAAATTGCTTTTTCCTTATACAGGATGTTTCACAACAAGCTCTCACTATCTATGTATTGGAAACTACTCACATGATTTCTATGAAAATGGCATATGACAGCTTATGACGAATTTGTTGATAATATTTTGACATACATATAATTTCCAGTTATACCAAAAGTAAACGACAACTTTGTTAAATATAACACCCTGTATATTATTAACTCTTGGAATCTGTGAAATACCCTTTACCGGAAATTTATGCTGATCAAGATATTAATTTATTTAAAATAACTATTGGTGACATGTCAAAAACTTCTTTTTTGTATGGGTACCTACAGTGGTGAAAAACTGATGAAAAGTTCAAGTTCAATAATGTTGAATATCTTAATTTTTTGGAATGAAGCAACCATATTTCAATTCTTTTGCCGAAAATAGGAGTAGTTTATGTTCACTTCCCTATATCTAATCTCAATCATTTTTAAGTTATTAACATGCATTTGAATTTAGTAATTACTTCAGCTCTATTATTGCTCAGGCGTAGACCGTGCTATCTATCCTTTCATTTTAGCAGGATGCGTATTCACCTGTCATAATTAAATAATATTAATTATAATCTTTTTGAAGTCAATCGCATCGTACTGTGATAGAAATGGCTCGTTTGGAATTGAACAGTGAAGATTATCTAAATCTACTTTCAACTCATGGAGAATTTGGCAGAGTTGTTACTAGAACATGTGTTTAATTTTCTACAAGATATTCAGACATTGAACACTGAACTTTACAAATAGCTGCTGTAGGCAAGTGGAACTTAACATCAACCCCACCAAAATTATCTTACCTTCTCAGCTTTCACAAAGACAAAAAAACTCAACCTATAAACCATTAAACATGATGTGAGTGAGGTTAAATGGAAAAAAATATATCTAGGTTTGCCTATAGACAGTAAACATTCACAAAAAGGAGATTATATACAAAGCAAAAATGGCTTTAATAGTGTGAAAGAACCTGCAGAACGAAATTGAGCTGAATTTACACTGCCATAGTAAGACCAATAATCACTTATGGAGCTATTGCGTGGAGTAGTAGAACTAGCCCATTGACCAGAAATTCAAAGGCTATCCTCTAGATGCATTACAGGAGAAATGGGAACATGCCTAACGGTGGCCAAAGAAGTGATTTTTAACCTCACACCACTATATATAGTTGTGGAAAGTATTGCAGAAAGAAAAATGCAGACTAAGTAAAGAGGAAATCAAAGAAAACCACCTTCTCGCTTCTTAAAAATAAGAAAACCTGGGATACAAGATAGTATAATGAGAAGACAAAAATTTTCAAATAAATGTTATATGGAATGGGACATTAATAAAGAATGGGATGCAAATACCATTACAGACTTGGGAAGAATGCCACTCAATGGTAAACACACCGCTCAAAAGCAATAGAAGAAAATGGGACAGGAGCGTACAAATAAGAAACCAAACACTCCAAAAACTTCTTTCAATCATAAATTCACAGTTCAATATGATAAAAGATATAGAAAGCAAGGGATTGTCATTATGTCGGATATGTCAAGCATCCATTAAAGCACTGAGTTCTTGTGTTATGGAAATGCCTGGGCAAACCCCCAATGCGCTAGACAAGAACAATATTACTGTGAATTCTAGGACATATTGGAATAGAAGAAAATGAAATAACCCTTTTAGCTCCACTATAATATTGGAGGAGATAGGCAAACTAACGGGACATTGGCGCCTGAATGGGCACTTGAAAAATCTTAAAATGGTGGAGGAAAAAGAATGTAGACTTTGTGATATGGAAGAGTAAACCTCCATTTACACAGTAATTTAAAATCCTACTTCACAACACTCAGGGAACTACTAAATAGAATACGGACACTTACCTACACGAAAGACTGCAGACATCCTGAGATACTTCGGGAAGTAAGCTTGAAGGAGTCGAGACTTTCCTCAGGAACTAGTTCAAAGTAAGGGGGCACAATAGATGTTTTAGGTCTCAGTGAATGTCACCCCAATATAGGTACATACATACATGCATAAACCTTGTTAACTAGTAAGTTTGATAACGTCTCCATACATAATTATTGTCGTGATAAAATGTAGGAAAGGAGATATTATTAGTGAATTGTTTTTAGTCACCATTTTTCCAATATAACGACGCGAATGGCAAAGATACGAGTTGGCAAAGTAGAAATTCCTAAAAAGTAAGTCAAATTTATAGAATTTTGCAGGCATCCTATTTTGTTTTCATGCTAAATGTGTGTACTATATTGATAATGATAATGATAAAGTGAAAGCCTGAAACACCACAATGGGCTCGTTTACGAAAATTTTTAAATCATTTTCAACTGTCTAAAACAAAGTACTAAGGATAAAAATATGATTCTGAAAATTTCATGTCAATAGAATATGTCGTTCTCCTAATATATACTGTATTTGAAAATCAAGAGAGAGTAAATTCCCAGAAATGTTTTGCAGTTATCAGTGTTAAAGGCAGTAAACCATAGACGTGCGTTTTCAAAATCAAATTAATATGGAAATAGAAATATTTAATTTGTTTTAGTTATTTATACCTAGATTACCAATTTTAGATAGATAAACATAATTCGTAAGTAGTAATTTAATTTGGGTAAAATGAAGAAAAAGTCAATATTATTTTAGGTATTTTGTTTTAGGCATATGTTTATTTACAAAATATGTATATAATATGTAGAGATAATTACAATTATTTATAAATTAATATGAGGAGCTGAAAAAACAATTAAGTAGGTATATGAGAAAAAAAAAACCAACCGCAAGGATAAAATTTGACGAGCAACATGCAAAAAATACGACAATATTAAATCTTAAAAAATAAAAATCTAAAAATAAAATTAAAGTACATAAATTAATAATTTTAAAGTTATGGTTCCTCGCACTCTGTGTCAGAAGATTCACCATCTGATTCTAGAGAAATTACAATGGGCTCTATAGTAATATCAATTATGTTATCTAGCTCCCACATTTTTTTTTCTATTTCTGTAACGTGTCTAATACATTTTTGCCAATTTTCACTTGTTACTTCAGATATTGCCTTATTGAAGAGATTTTTAACATCTGATAATTTAAAAGTAGTGTTATTTCTGGCCTATCAATTCTATGGGATTCAGCTCACAATGGTAGGGTGGTAAACGAAGGATTTCAATTTCTCGTTTTTTGGCTATCTCCTCAATATTATATTTTTTATAATTTTGCTTATGTTTTTTAGCAATAGTTAACAATTCTGCCCTCAGCATTGTATTGTCAAAGGCTAAATTTTTAGAAGATAACCATTTTGCAATTTCATCCTTTTTCCATTTAGTGGTTGGTAAAGGTTCAAGTAATCTGGAGTGGTAACCTGCATTGTCCATTACAATAACCGATCCTTTTGGTATGAATTGAATCATCTGTTCAAAATATTCCTCAAACACGTCTCCATTCATTTCTTCGTGATAATCAACGGTTTTTTTTCATTCAAATAAGAGTAAACCATTCTCAAGAAAACCGTTTGTACTGCCTATATGACAAATAATTAATCTTTCACCTTTTCCTATAGGTTCCTTAAAACCAGTAGTATATCCTTCTAGAAAAGCTTGATGGGATGATTTTATATTTTTGTCTTTCCAAACTCTTCCTACACAATGTCCTTCATTAACCCATGTTTCATCTAAATAAATGTTTTTATTTTGAGCTTTAACTTGTTGTATTCTTCTGAGGTACTGTCTTCTCCAACATACAATTTCTTCAGAATCAATTAGCATTGAGTGTCTGCCCATTTTTTCAAATTAAAAGTTTAACTCATGTAACATTTTCCATAGTTTATCCCGGCTTATTGTGGGTAAATCAACATCATTCGTAATGGCTTGCAAAACTTTATCTAAAGTTGGTATTTGCTTGTTTATAAAAAATGAGTGAACAAGCTTACGAATAGCATTTTTAAAAAACTCGTCCACGTTGACTTTTAATAGTTTTGGTCTACCTGGTTTCGGCTTTGGTGAGGTTACTCCACCTGATTTTTCCTCCTTTAGAACTCTATATATTGTAGATTTTCCATATCCCATTGCCTTAGATGTTGTTTCAACTACACTGTCAATAGTGTTTGAGGGATTTTGATGTTTAAAATAGTGGTACACATTCACTACAGCACTCTTTTCATTGAGCGATAAATGGTCTAGTTTTAATTTTTTCACTGGCGTATACTCACAAACTGCTTCCATTTTTAGTCACTACTATTTGTCACGTTTATCGAAAATCAAATAACTGCATTTCTAGAAACTTAAGCACTATTTGAGTCAAAATATCTGTCATTAGAAGCTGTTGCCATTCGGAGGTCGTTAAATAACAATTATCCCTTTCTAATCTGGTTACGCCTATGACGCACGTTAATCCTCTTAGGCCTACTGTAGTAACAATGAAAGATCATAAAATAATGCGATAGTCCAAGTAATTTAATAAATTTTGTATTGAAATTAACAAAAACAATTTAGAATGCATTACAAATATTGAAGTTTTACCGCACGTACTGCACTATAGTTTTGCATACCGAATTAGTTTTTATTCTGGGAATTTACTCTCTCTTGATTTTCAAATACAGTATAACCATTTAAACAAGCATACCGTAGCGGAGCGAAGACTGTGACTGTGACGTCACCGCTTATGAAAGTTAATGTACACAAACATTACGCTTCAGACTGTAACGTGCCTCGCGTAGAATTTATTTATTTTAAATTACTCGCAAAATTTTGTGTGAATAAAATAAAATGTGTGGACCTAATTTCAAAAAAGCAGACTCATTAAATCTTCCAGAAGTGGACTTGCTAATGATTACGAAGTCTTTTGATAAAAAACACGAGTTTTTAAATTATAATTTTATACTATATGACACATCGTTTTTGGCTGTTTTTCGGCAAGAATGATTAAAAATGTCAATATTTTCATAAATACATGCTCTCTCAAATGATATACAGGGTGATTCCAGATGTTTTATTTTATTCCTGGTCTGGTGGAGAAAGTTACGGAGATAACGCTTTAGGTTGTGTGTGTGATGTATGTGTGTGATTTTTGGGGTGACATTCACTGAGACCTAAAAGGTCTATTGTGCCCCCTTACTTCTACTCAGTTTCTGAGGAGAGTCTCAGAAACTAGTAGTTCCTTTAGTCCTATTTCCCGGAGGAATTTTAGGATGTCTGCAGGCTTCAACTTAGGCAAATGTTCCTCTTCTATCCAGTAATCTCCGCTTTAGGTTACTCAGTAACAAATTGCAATTTTATTAACTGCAGACTGCCCAATTAAAGGAGCTTCTCCAAATGCTATTTATGATGAATGTGTCCTGGAAATTAAATCACCAATGTTGAAAAGAACAAACAAAATTTTTTTTGATGAAGCAGGTAATACGGTATCCGCCAAAATAAACAGTACCGAAACAGAGAGTGCTGTGGAGTTGTTTATGTAATATGGATTTGTCATATTTGACTTAATTGTCATTAGTTGATATATTAATAGTACGCTGCAGTTAGATTTGATTTAAAAATGGTTCTAACAACGGAAGAAAAAGTTTTTTTGGTAGAGCATTATTTTCGTTCATACGGAAAAGGTCGTAATGATGGTCCAAGCTTAGAACAGGTGTCAATAAAATATCAACAAAAATTTAATATCCTTCTCATTCACCTGATCTGACGCCACCTGACGCATACATTTGGGGCATAATGAAGGACAAAATATCTCACTCGGAAAATCCGCCGGCGAATATTGCCGAACTACGGGAAAGAATACCAAATATTTTTCGGCAGTTACATCAACCACTTTTTATAAATATGTTTATTGACTTACAAAATCGATATGAAGCTTGTTTGCGTCGAAATGGTGAACATTTTGAACACTTACAATACATATATTTTTATTTTCGGTACTGTTTATTTTGGCGGATACTGTATTAGTTCCAAATGTTTACATCATATTCAAATGCACATGCACCTAACTGGTAAAAAAATCGATATTTGTTAGAGCTGATCCGGATTTTGAATCAAATAAAATAATTTCTTTCGAAACTTAATATACGCCAGTTTTGTTGATGATTTACTGAAAAAGATTACCTGTTTTTTGGAAAAAAGCAGTACCTATATAATAAAATTCAATTTGTGAAGAACTGATCCATTATTTTATTAAATAATTTTGAACATTAATAACACCACAAGCTATAAGAACAATATCATCTACGTATTTTAGAAAATTTAGATTAATACAAGCGTGTGTTTTTCAATAACCCTCTCAATATGGATTCAGAACGTATTTTTCAAGGTAATTTATAAAGATTCTGTACTTATAATTGAAGAAAAATGAAAATATGTTGACTTATCAGTAAATGCTTTGAGTCTTTTTATGCTTTTCTGCCACTGCTTCTGTTTTTTTTGGATCCTTATTAATAGAAATAAATGTTTGGTTAGATGTTTTAATAGTAGGGTAGGGCGGGGCTAGTTGGGCACTTTTTCATTTGAGCGGTTATAGCTCCTCAACGATAAGTATTAATGGCTTGTTATGCATACTGAAGGATCACGAATTTATCTGTTTGCAAAAGTGTCCATAGTAATTTATTTCTTGGAAGTCAAATTTGAGAGCTACAGCTGATTAAATGCAGAAAGTCAAGTATGCTCAACGTACCCCATGGGTGAGGTAAGTAGAGCAAGGGTATGGGGCAAATTGAGCACTTGAATATCTAACCAAATGATGGGTTAAATGTTAACTAGACATGAAATAAAATTTCTGTTTGATACTCAACTTTTCATTTATAGCCTCTTAGTGACAAAACAACCCAATTAAAAGTAATTTTATTTGAATAATAAACCGAAAATAGAATCAACAAAACATCAATGTATATTAAGCATCTGAGCATTAAATGATGTTGCCCTACCAAGGCTAGTGGGTTTGCAGCATCATTTAAGTTTTGAGTAAAGTAACATCTCGTAGTCTTTCTTTTGTAAGTCCGCATCCTAAAAAGAATAAAAATAATATATAACTTTAATTCTAAGTCGTGGGGTTAGTTAAGCTCAACTAATTTATACATATCAAAAGTACTGTGAATGTATGGAAGTTTAACACTCACCTGATTAAAATCGGATAACATATAACTATTACAGACGAAATATTCCGCTTTATAATTATTTCACTTTTTGGTTACAAAAAAAAAACAATGCGCGTTTGTACTTCACTCTTCACTCAATCGAGTAGTCGCCACTGGCAGTCTCGTGATGAGTTCGCATCCCACGACCCCTTATTTTCGCTATTTGATGCCTTCTCGTGCCGTGTATAGTTTTCGAGATATTTCGATTGCCCAACTTGCCCCTATGCTCAACTAGCCCCGCCCTACCCTAGTACTTTTACATTTTGGAACCGCGCAATATTTATAGCATTTTTTACTCTGGTTCTGGTCTATTGTGTCGAATAGCTTAAATTATTTCTAAACGTTCTTATTTAACAAACACAACACTGTTTAGAGTTTGCTAAAACGTATAGTATTAATCATATAAGCTGGCAAAATACTGTTACTAGCTAAGTAGTCATCTAACCGAGAACCGATCGGCGCGGTATCCGCTCTCTCAACGAGAGATTTCATATGGGATGACGTCACGCCTGAAATTCGGAGAGGAGCGCTGTTTAATGTTTATAATTTTTTTAGGCGACTAAGGAGTCTCGCTGACGTCTAATTTTTTGCACAGAGCGTCAAAATGATGTGCTCTTCCCAATAATAAAATAAAAAAATATGTAAATGAGCCCATTGCTGTTCACCGCCATACGCGTTCTATACATGTGGCCATATAAGTTGATTATACCATTTGCCAAAATCCAGAAGAGATAATTATTGAAAAAAATCTAGTAAAGATTCCTTTTCAGTTATAATTGTATGTTTCTTTATACACGTTTGTCTAAAATAATGTAAACCTAACCCGTTTGCATCAGCATCTTAAGCGCTCTGCATAATCTCATGAATATTCCACTATTCACTATCTACCCACGCATACAGACATAAAAAACGTAGCACCTAAACAGTTTAATTACCATTTTCACGAATAATCTAATCATGCGCCTTATCTTTTGATGAAGTAGTGAAACATTCATAAGCGGAGTACGTCGTGGTGATCGAGCGATGAAAAATTCAAATTCCATTCATCCGAAAATTGTGACTTTCACGTACGATTTTGTTAGTTTTCTAAAAATACACGTGTCAGATGGATGTGATTCGGAGTGAGATAATACATAACAAACCGTTAGTTCAAGGAAAAATTTATTTCAATCAACTCACGAATGTTTCCCAATTTAGTTAGTGTACGTGTGTGATAAGTATTTCCCCATTGGTTCTTCCTTAACAGTGATTTGATTATGTGATTTGTTGTGACATAATGGAGTGGAACGGCAGGTATGAAGGACTTAGGATGCGGAGAAAAAGATTACCTCCACCACTGAAGCTTACTGGTAATTATACCGATTGTTTAAGTCGATAATTATTCTCAATACACTTCGTCGTAATTAAACTGAAATATAGAAATGGGACTTATAAAGGCCGGGAAATATAGACCGAAAATTACCATTTCGGCAGGCTGTTTTTTGGCGTACAGGTAGTAATAAACACATACAAGAGGATATATGTTTCCAAAGTGTCAAATTGAACCGCACATTGTTCAACAGTCATTTGTAACTGTGATTTCAACGATATTCAACGTTTTTCTCTCATGATTTTTCCCTCGGGTGTTACAAAAAAAAGTTAAATACTTTCCCTTTCGTTTTTAAAAGTACTACAAAACTAGGCTTTGTACGACAAATAATATGAGTTAGGTCCAGAGTTATCGATAAAAAATCATTGTTTAAGCAATGTTAAATAAAAATTTTAAGACAAGCTCCTATTACTGCCGTGTCTTGGCGTTTCGAGAAATCATTCGTTCTTACTCACAGACATTATGTATACTTGCCGTAATAGATATTGTGCGAACTTCAAGTCGGCTCTTTGTTCGACTGTAATTCGATACGACACCGGCATAGTCCGGCAATATACCTTAAAGGGGATATACGATTAGATAGCTGCATTGAAAATATTACGTCCACTACATATACCAAAGCTGGTATCCGTAAGTGAAATAGTTAACAGGTTACAGTTTTTTAATGATACGGCGACCACCGAGATCTACACTAGCTTGAGCTAGCGATACCAAAATCATTTATATCGGTAGCTTTCATCATTAATTATTATTAAACATATAATTATTTCTCAATCCAAACTTCTTTTGTAACAATGGCATGACCTTAGTTGTAAAATAGACCTGAAGACTTGTGTAAACAATAGTGTCTTGATTTATTTAATTTAAGTATATATGTGAAAATGAATGGAATCTAAGAATCAGTAACCAATCATTCTTCATTCTATATCTCAATTAACATTTGATTAATTATCATTACACATTACACTTATGCAAATTGGAATAATAAAATATCCAGTCAAATTTTGTTTTTTATTCATTAGAGTGTTCTACAACTGGAATGGCTTACCCGAAGAACTAGTCTTCACTTTATTTGTTAAGAATATCATGTTGTGGATACACATTTTTTTAAAGTAAGTAGGTAAATGTTAAAGCGGGCGTATATTCCAATTTCATAAATTAGTTAGCATTTTTGAGAAAGTATTGAAAATATATATTATGTTGTGAATCAGCTCTATTTTTCAGGTTGACCCCCCTTTTCTATGGGTTTTTGTGTCACTTCAATAGCACAAATTTTAAAAAAGGCGGAGAAAGCGATAATGTCAGAGGATGTACGTTGGGGGGGCGTGAAATTTGAGGTCCTGGTTTTGTGTTTAAAAAAATTTTCCCTACATTCCCATATATTTTTTTTGTCCAACGTTTTCGGAAAAAGATGCTCATCTTTTCCATTGATGGTAGAAATTTTATTTTATTTCAAATTTTAATTCAATATTTTTTCTTTATATTTGTTTTTATTATAGCAAACCATTTTGACAATTTGCATTCTTTCATGAGAAACATGTTCAAGGAAATATATTGAATTCACATATTTTGGTGAATTTACAAACTTCATATCATTAACAATGACTCGATAAAGCACGAATATGTGACGTGATCGACGTGCGGGATGACGTCAAGTCAAATTAATCCATAGTATGTGTTAAAAAATCTAATTTGTACCCTTTATTACCCTGAAACTAACAAATTATATTAGCTATGAATCATAGTATTGAATGCTAGTACAAAGTAATTCGACATATTTATGAATGAAGTTATGGATTAAAAAATACAAATTTGCTATAAGTTTCTGTTTTTGTCCAAAAGATGAATATGACGTTCACCGGCACTCGTATACGCTTAGCAAATCCTTGTATTTTTTTGAAAAAGCGCAGAGCGACAAATTTTTAATTATGGTATTGAAAGGGCGATAGACTAGCCATAAATTATGGTGGTATTGGTTGTTTCAAAAGATGATTAGGTGAAAAGTGGTTCTGCTAGCTTTATATCAACCCAGCAGAACCATTTTTTTTTGAGCGACGAGAGACAAATTTTCAATAATATTAATAAATTAGTGACAAATTATGGCATAATCATGAACACAAAGTTCCTAATTGGTTTTTCTAGGTTAATGGGGCTCTGTAACCAGATTTTTCAGTGAACAATAATTTAAACCAAGGAGGATATAATTGCATTCGGGAAGTTGAATCACCAAAACAGGCCATGTATATTGAAATTTTTTAATTTTTTTTTTTTTAATTTTATCGGAAACCAAATTACACATTTTTGCATCCGCCACCTCGTTTCCTTCAAAACCAGAGTGGGCTGGAATCCATTCTAGCCGCACCACGTTCCGCCTTGCAAGATTAGCAAGTCGTTCTTGACATTCGTTAGCAAGTCCTGCACTCAGGGCTTTAATTGCTGCCTGACTGTCGGAGTATATGGTTATACGTCGATCTAGGTTTATCTGCCCACATTCCAAGATAGCATATATCTCGGCCTGATATGCAGATACACGATCACCCAATGGTACACAAACTTGTGTTGGGTTCCTGGAGTAAATTCCAGCCCCTGCTCTATCACCGGAGCAAGAGCCATCTGTGTACCAGACGGTCCCATTAGGCTGTGTATTCCTAAAGTATTTAACAAGTTTACCTGGAAACTCATTCACAACCATCCTACAGGTTGGTTGTGAATGAGTTTCCAGGTAAAACTTGTTAAGTACTTTGGTTAATCCCATATTTAGACAAATTCATTTCATTTCCTTGTAAATAGATTATAATTTTATTGTTAAATATCCGTATAATTTAGTATTAAGGCACTGTATAAATAGAAAGTTTCTCATTATACCTCCATTCGTTTGAAAAAGCTACTGTGTTAGCGAAACGCGTCACTTTATGTTTAAATACAATGTAGATTTAACAAAATAAAATTGTTTGATTTCATAACTTACTATGGATCTACATCAAGTAAAAGCCTCATCTATTCAAGTTTCTAGTAACACCTGTCAGAACAAACTGGAATCGAAACGCAGGTACGTGCCACTTGACGAGTTATGTATTTTGCTTTTTCGGCCAAAGGTGCGTACTTATACGTTCATGATTTAAAAACTTTTACAATTAAATTGATCCTCAAAATAATTCCATTGTACTCCTATAATAGAACATTTTTACACTTTTTGAATGGTTGAAATGTTAAAAAAATATTATTTTTTACAACTGCTATGTAAAGTGACGTATTTCTCATAGCTTACTTAATTTCGAAACCAAATATTGCTCTAACTGTGAGACATATTATTTCTCACGGCGTTTTGCCCACGCCACATACATTTATATGGATAATCAAATAAAATCGACAAAAACTTAGTATGCTACTGTCATCTTCGAATACCCACTCAGTTGTCACAATATTGTCAGATTATATTAGAAGTTTTTAAATTCGAAAAGGTAGTTTCAAATAACAGAGAATTTAATGAAAAGAAATGACGTTCCGGGTTTGACCATACGAAATTGTACAAAGTCCACCATCAATTTTTGTTTCACTAGCCATTATAATAAATATCAAGTTACTTTACTTGTATTCTTTAAATTTGTGCAGTTGTAGAAAAAGTATAGTGTGCAACATGTTGGAAAAGTTGAAATTCCCCGTCTTGTTGCACAATATACTATTTCCTGCATTTATTGAGCGCTGAAATGCCCTGGAGCCGAAACTGCGATGCCGACCTGTCCTAGATACAAATAATTTATACATATAATTTCTTTCCTACTTCACCGCACGCCATTTCTCCGCCCGCTCGTAGGAAAAATGTTGTTTCTAATACATACGTAATAGTTATTTATATATTAAGAGCGGTAGTGAGGAATTCCTTTTTTTTGGCGCGCAATACATACAGGGTGGGGCACTATGAACGAACTATTCTCTGGCGTCTTAACGGCAAATATAATTAGAAAACATAAGACGTAGAATTATGTAGATCACTTAGGACTAAATTTTAAATTTGTTTTTTTAATATTCAATTCAATTATTTGCTGACATCTAGTTAGGTAGCTACATGATTCTCCGATGGAAAGTTTTTAAAAATTTAAAATTTGTTATTTTGACAGTAAGTGCTTTGTTGTAAGATTTATTATTAATAAATTGAAGGTCTCTTAAATCAGAATTTTATTAAGGATAAGTACACTCTATTTTTGGGCATACAGATACAATAAGCTTCAAAATTATAAAAAAATAACTAGGTACAAAAAATTCAAAGAAGGTGTTCAAAGTGACGGACATCTTGTTGGATACAAATTTGAACCCTCTTTTAAAAATATTTATTGTTCACTTTCTTTAACATTTCTGGTGTTACTGTTTGAAACGCTCTCCTTATCCTATCCTTCATGTTCTCAGGAGTGGTTGGCTTTGTATTGTAGACAATACTTTTTATGTAACCCCAAAGAAAATAGTCTAATGGCGTCAAGCATGGGAACCTTGGCGGCCAAAGATAAGGACCCCCTCGCCCACGAAATTTTCTTCCAGTTAGTTTTTTTACTAATCTTATTGCAAAGTTAATCATTGAGTACCCTTAATGAAATTCTGATTTAAGAGACCTTTAATTTATCAATAATAAATCATACAACGAAGCACTTACTGTCAAAATAACAAATTTTAAATTTTTAAAAACTTGGCATCGGCGTATCATGCCATAGGTAACTAGATCTCAGCAAATAATTGAATATTAAAAAACAAATTTAAAATTTCTCGAGAACTATTAGAGTTAGATATAGGCAACCCTAATAACTACTGAAAGGTAATAAATTCCCACGTTTAACAGACCCAACAGATACAGGGTGTTCCAATTAAATTAAGCCAGAAATTTATGTATTAAATGGTTAGTGTTATACTGTCATATTAAAAACATCCTGTATATGATAGCATACCAGTAAATATTGGAAACGGAATGTTAAAAGCTCCTAGTGAGATGGTGTAAAGCAAATGTGGTTATTCGTTTTTATTTTGAAGTTATTGTATTTTTTCGGAGGGTCTACAAATTATGTAAAATCGATTTATCCTGGAAACTGAACTAGATAGGTATAGGGAAATGTTATCGAACTTACATTATTTTCAATAGTACAATTCAAAAATGTGATTTAATACAGGGTGTTCCATTTAAAGGAACCTAACTTTGATACGGCACGCTTTTTTGGAGCACCCTGTATATTCCAAAATATTTTCAAATTATAGTCCTAAGTGATCTACATAATTCGACGTCTTATTTTTTCTAATTATATTTGCCGTTAAAACGCCAGAGAATACTTCGTTCATAGTGCCCCACCCTGTATAAGTAACATTTTTTCTACAAACACTTGAATATATATTATAACTAATAAAATTGATAAATTCATACTTCTTATTTCAAGTACCTGTCGAATACTTTATGAAATTTTAAACGTATAATTATTATTGTCAATACTGTCAATGTACTTCTTATTCTACAATTAGGAAGGCCTCAGCTAGCAGGGATATCCGGCCAGTATATGCAAAATATTCAGAACGTGGCACAACAATTTAGCACAAAAACACAAAAAAAAATTATACGGTAACATCGAAATCACACTAATTAATTATTTATAACATTAAGAACTTAACAAAACAACGATTTATTAGATTGTAGAAGATTTCCAGAAGACAAAAACACTCCCTAGTCAGGTGCTCTATGATGTCACTGTCAATACAATTATGTTTGTAGTATCGGTTGTTATTGGCAACGAGCGTTTTGCAATTTTTTACGCTCGGCGAGCGTAAAGTAACTCTCCTCAAGAAACGTCAACTTTACAATCACTAATTATTTTTATATAAAAGTAGTACGCACAATGCGGGACACTTACAAAACTCATCTTCCTACTTTTCAGCGTACTAAGCATATTGGTTAATTCACCACTGCTATGAACTGCCATTAAGGTAAAATTTGTATCGCTATGTCTACCATGATCTTTTCCATCGATAGGGTAATCGTTATAACAGGTGTATTCAAAAATTGCATTGTTTACAGTGTTTTTAAAAAGTCACCTCGCCAAAAAATAAAATTAAATTTAGAACTTTCTTACAACTTCCTACGTGGATTTTATTTATTATTATTATTATTATATTTTTGAATGATGCTCATCAATATAAAAGTGTTGATATACTTAATTTAACTAAACTAACGTTTTAAAATGATATTTTAACAGGTGGTGTCATCTTTATTTTTGGCACAAGTTTAAAATTAGGTTAGCAGTGCGTTGTGGAAGGTTACGACTAACATTACAAAATATTTAAATCAACATTATGTGTTGAGACAAACACTTAAAAAAATATTTACATCAGTCACACAGAGATTGAATAATAATTAATCGGAACAAATATTCTGGATGTACTGCGTACTTTGACAGCGACAATGCAATAGTGGGTTTTTCACTTATTAATTTTTTAATAATTTAACGCGACGAGAATAATTAAACGGTTATATTTATTAGTTTAACTTAATGTATGTCGGGAAATATAGCCCTAGATGTAGTTGTTTCTTATCAATTCAACGGTAGGTAATTGTTTTTTTGGGCAATATTTTTAAAAACTTCCAAAGACGTTATAATAGTATTAAATCTATTGCTCTTTGATATACAGTGCTTTTCAGATAAAAGTATCCACCTTTAATAACTTTTGTAATACTGGTATTTAGAAAAAATCCAAAAACACGTCAATTTATGTTGGAAGGGGCAAGCATTATGGCTTATTTAAACTTACTGGAAAAGCCACCCCCTCACCCCTAGCAGCATCCCCTTTATTTTTTTAAATTACTTTTCATATTTTTTATGTAAAATTTGGATACTCCTCTTTGAGCTGATTTCAAAAATGTATAATACTTGTAGGTTAAAGTGGTTAGTTTATGAGATAAACAATTTTTCTTTTAAGAGCACAAATTTTACTTATTATTTACTTTCACCTTATTTGCCAGTACTAAAATGTTTCGGGAATTTCTAATATTATCGTTCACTTAGCTAAGAGAAGAAACGGAGAAGAAACGGAGAAGAAACACGCAACAATAATGGAAAAAGGCTTCTAGAATTTTGCCAATTACATGACCTAATAATTACAAATACATTTTATAAACACAAAGATATCCATAAATATACAAGATTCCAACCAAGTAGAAACGAAAAATCAATTATCGATTATGTATTGGTACAAAGAGAAGAAAGGAAAAACGTATAAGGTGAGTAAGAGGGGCAGAAATCTACAGCAACCACTATTTACTAACAGCAAAAATAAAAAATAACAATGCAGCAATAGAAAAAATAGCAAAAGAAACACAAGCAACAAAAGAACACATTTCGATAAGAACATATAAAGTTAGAAACAAAAATACAGCAAGAAGATATCAACAACAAACAGAAAAAAAGCTGAAGGATAGAATAAATGACATAAAAAAGTCAAATACACATCAGGGATGGAATATCTTAAAAGACATAATTATTAACACAGCTATCGAAATATGTGGAATTTGTAAAACAAATAATCGGAAAAAACAAACAGCATGGTGGACCAATGAAATTGAAGAAGAAGTTGAAAATAAAAAAATTGAATGGAAAAAATATCTAACAAAAAATACTCCAGAGCAATATGAAATTTACAAAAAACAAAGAAAAATAGTTAAAGATTTAGTAGCAGTGGCAAAAGAAAAGATGTGGTCTGATTTTGGAAATAAAATGGAAACAGACAGTTCAAGCAATCAAAAACTATTCTACAAAGTGTTAAAATCATTTAGAAAGGAAAAATCAGTAAGTGAATTTTATGTCAAAAATAAAAAACAAGAAACTGAAAATGAAATCATTAATAGATGGAAAGAACATTTTCAAGAATTATTAGGACAACAAGCACAAGAAAGTGAGGAGAGCCTAGAACAACCCGAAAATACCAGAAATATTGACCAGGAGACCGAAAATGAAGAAATTAAAATGGACCAACTAAAGACGGTAATAAAAGTACTAAAAAATGGAAAGGCACCAGGACACGATAAGATCACGGCTGAAATGATAAAAAACTTGGGAGAAGTAGGTACCCAAATAACACTTGATATTTCAAATTAAGCTTGGAATAACGGAAAAATACCGGAAGAATGGGGGACAGCATTAATAACACCCATACACAAGAAAGGAGACAAAAAGAACTGCAGTAATTACAGAGGAATAACATTGCTGAACACTATAGTAAAGATTTGTGAACAAATAATAAATAACAGGTTAAAACCAATACTAGAAACACAATTGTCGGAACCACAGAGTGGATTTAGACCTGGGAGAAGCACTCAAGATCATATTTTCACAATCAAACAAATGATTGAAAGAAGACAACCAAAAAATAAAAATATATATCTAGCTTTCGGAGACATGGAAAAAGCATTCGACACAATCCCTAGAACAAAAGTATGGAGAGGCCTGAAAGAAAGATGCATAAATAGCAAACTAATAAGAGTTATCCAAGATATAAAACAAATACTAACTATGTAATAAAAGATAATAAAAAATCAGATGGATTCAAAACAGAGACGGGATTAAGACAAGGTGGAGGACTAAGTCCAACCCTATTTAATGTACACATCATAATATAATAAAGAAATGTGAAAGAAAAACCAAAGCCATGTTTGTGGGCTATCAAAATTTAGAAAGAGTGGTAATATCTGAAGGAGTCTTTGCTGATGATGTGGTATTAGTGGCAGGAAACGAGAAACAACTACAAGAAAACTTAAATATATGGAAAGAAGCACTGAAAGAAGAAGGAATGAGAATAAATATACATAAAACCAAAATATTGAAAATAGGAGATCAAAATATTGGAACTAAAATCAAACTAGACAATATTCCAATAGAACAAGTGAAATAAAATGGAAAACAAGATGTTGAAATAAATGAGAGAATAGACAGAACAACAAAATTATATTATGCAGTGAACCAAAATTTTATCAATAAAAAAGAAATCTCTAAAAAAACGAAAATTAAAGTTTTTAATACCATATATAGACCTGTACTAACAAATGGATGTGAATCATGGACTCTGTCAAACTCACAAAAAAGTAAAATCCAAGCCGCTGAGATGAAGTACCTGAGACGAATAATAGGAGTAACAAGGAGGGACAGAGTTCGGAATACAAGTATAAGAGAAGAATTGGGGGTTGAACCAATCTTGAAATTCATTGAACAACGACAATTAAGTTGGTGGGGACATATACAACGAATGAGTAATAGCAGACAAGTAAAAAGAATATACGAAGCAAAAACACAGCTAAAAAAACAAAGGTGAAGACCCAGGCAAACATGGAATAAAGAGGTGGGTAACATAATCCAACAAAGAGGGAAGACATGGAAAGAAGCAGCTATATTAGCAAAAGACAGAAGAGCATGGGAAACGTTTATATATGAAAATTAAAATTAAATGTAAACCCGACACCTAACGGTAAAAGGGTGTATGATTATATATATATAAATGATAAACATTTATTATAAAACATTTTTAAATTAAAATATGTTAACAAGGTCAAGCTTTATGTCACTGTCTAATATATTTGGATGCATGATAACTTATATTTACAATAAACTAGGTAAATATCCAATTTAGTATCGACAAGGATTAGGTACTATCAAACAACGTAAATACCACCAATAACACATTTTATCTATATAAAAACTCATTCCTTATCATTGGTAAATGCGGGATTAAGTAGGTATACATCCAACCACAAGCATTTAATTTCTAACCAGTTTTGACGAATATTTCTTACTGGTGCAACAAACAAAAATCCACATATCGTTTCTAAGATTCATTTGCATGTCACAGGCAGGTTGTTTGTATTTATTATACAATTTTACCATAGATTCGCTGTAAATCTTCCAGTCGATGTTACAACTAGATCGTAGATCCGCGCCGTGTCTGTTAGTTAAGTCTACTTATGTTAAACAATTTTGATAATTTGTTGATAGTGAAGTGTCAAGTGAACTTACATTCAAAGTGTTACAATTTGTTAACTTGGACATTTAGACGGTTTATAATTGTGGAAATTGTGATGTGAAATTCCAACCAGTGTAGTTATTCATCATTGATGATGAATTTTAACAATAAACAGCTGAGAATTCCTTCTCCGTTGATAATAGGTAGGATAATTTCAAAATAAACATAATTTTATTCCAAACCAAAAAATGTTTTGACATTCTCTTAACCCAGTAGTCAAATGAAATGACCTTGACCGATTATTTACTTCTTGATTCCTTCTATAATCATATCTAGTCCCATTCAAAGTTCCGAACAAGTAAACCCACGAGAAAAATTTACAAATTGCCTGGAGCCCCCATTGAAATACAGTTTCAGTTATTTGTAAATAACAGTTATTATATAGTAGGTATTATTTAAAAGTGATTATCATCCTAAGACTACGGTTTTTTTTTGGATCCACTTGTCTACAAGCTAATTGACGACGAGCTATCTACAGTGTGGAACATCCAAATGGAAAAACGCTTTTTATTTTAAAATGCGCATTTAAAAAAATTATACAAATACCAACTTTCTTATTTTAAATGTGTTTTTTTAATGAGTTTTTCTCTACTTACTCTGTATTCTGTATCTTGTTCTTTCTGTCCCACTTTCCACCGCCATATGTATGTAGTGGTGTGAGGTTGAGAATCACTTCCATGGTTGCCATTGGGCAAGTTCTTATTGCTCCTGAAATGCATATACAAGCCAGTCTTTGAATTTTGGGGAGGTTTTCTCTCGTAGTCAACAGGCTAGTTCTACTACTCCACGCAATGGCATCACAAGATCTCACTATGGAAGTGTACATCCAGCTCAGGATTTTTGGGTTACAGTCCTAATTACTCCCTGCCAGATTCCTGCACACCAGGAAATCCATTTTTGCTTGGTATGTAATCTCCTTTTCGTGTTTGTTCCACAGGAGTTTATTGTCAAACCTTGACTTTTTGTCTCCATTCAACCTCACTTCCATCAAGTTTAATGGTTTTTGAGGTTGAGTTTTTTTTGTGAAGGCAATTAAGATGGTTTTGATGGGGTTGATGCTAAGTCCCACTTCCCTATACCAGCAATTTGTAAAGTTCAGACTCTTTTGTGCGATGTCACATACAATAACTCTCCTAATCTAAGTTTGATTCAATTTTTTCAAGTTCTTCATATAGTGCTAAGAATTAAAATTAGAGCATATTTCTTTGAATTACGAAAGTGGTTAGTTCAAGAACGTTTTTATTCCGTTAAATCCCGTATCAGCAATCGATATTGACGACCCTGTTTGGGATATAAAATTTCAACATTGTGAGAATACGTGATATCAATATAAAGATATATTAAAACCAAAGGTGTTCCATCATTCAGTGCTTTATGACATATTGTTTGTAGACGTTGTGCGTATTTCATAAGTATAACTATTGAAATAAATCGGTTGTACTTCTCGGTATATTTGAAGTGCCGTTTTTCCGAGTAAAATTTATAGTTTTGTGATTTGTTCAATATGGAATCTGATGGAAACAAAAAAAAGTTCATACTTCCTTTAATAATAGGTAGGAAGGTTTATCGAAATGTTTTTCATCAACACAAGGGAAATTGCTGAGTTTATTATGTATATTGTACAGAAGGTACTAAAAAAGTTTGACTCTGTGCATATTGAATGTCAATTATTGTTAGTAAATTTAGGGTTTATGTTATGTTGATATATTATTATCAATATTTTTCAATGTCTGTAAACAAATTCCACCCATACTTGTTATTTAATAGCGCCTTGGTCGCTACTCATGTTGTCTCTCGTTTCTTCATTATTTCTCCTATTGCTCCATCCAATGTTGTTTCGGTCTTCCTCTTTTCCTAGGTCTCAGAACCTTGGATTCTCACAGTTACTCGACACATTATTCATTGTTTGGAGAGGCCCACACCAGCTAAGCTTTCGATTTGCGATGAATTTCAGCATAGGCTCTACTTCCAGGTTTTCTCTTAATTTTGTGTTTCCCGCATTGTTTCTTCTTGTGACCCCTGAGATACTTCATTTCTACGGCATGAATTTGACACTTTTGGGGCTGTGTGAGAACCAATGATTCACATACAAATATATGGATTAGTCATAGTATGGTTCCAAAGTTTTCCGTATCCTATTATTAATTTCAATCCCTTTTCACCTGCTGAATATTTGTTCCATCTATTGCTATATTTATTTCTCTATTGTCTACATACAAGAAACTTTTATGCATAATTTGGTTCCCGACATTTTCAGTTCACCTGGTCTCAATCAATAATTTGGTTCCCGGAAAAAAGAAACCTCATTTAGTTTTTATATTTTTCATTGCAGACAAAATATTTACAAAATTGTAATTCTGAGAAAAATATGTTCTACACAGATAGAAACATATACAGTGCGTGGTCCGTAAGTGATGGAATGAAGTGAAATGGAAGATTCTTGACCTAAAAATATCACAATCTGCCGCAACTTCCTTCAATAAAATATTGATGATAAAAAGGCAAAGTTGAAATTTCAAAAATGTTTTTTCTCAGTAGATTGAAAGATTTTTGATATACAAACGTGAAAATTTGAAAATAGGGCTTAAGTGCCTGGGAAATCCTAATATATCATCCATTTCGATGTATATTCTAGAGGGTGCTACAAAAGCTATGTTGTTACCTTAAAGCAGCATGCTTGAGGAAAGTTATGGCAAAATTATTGCAAATTATTGATATTTTTGCTTTATTATAGCAGATAATAAATTTGCCAACATCAGCGCCTACTAACCTTATCCTTTTTGTGCAAATAATTGAAAAAAAAATTAGGTGGGGAAAATGCGAATATCTCGAAAACCTGTAATATTAAAGACTAATGATAGGTATACCTTTTGGTGGTGATGTAGTGCAAATATTTTTTTAGAAATAGAGGGATACCGTTAACGATAAATAAGTTAATCGTACAGTTACAACAACAACAAAGCTTTTGTGGTGCCCTCTAGAAAAAACATCGAAATTGATAACATATTATGATTTCCCAGGCCCTAAAACCCCTAATTCCAATTTTTTACGTTTGTGTATCCAAAATTTTCCAATATTTTTGACATTTCCACTTTGCCACCCTGTATCTTCCTTATCATCAATATTTCATTGAAGAAAGCTGCGTCAGATTGTAATATTTTTGGGCGAAGAATCTTCCATTTCACTTTGGACCATTATTTACGGACCACCCTGTAGATCGACAGGCAGTGTATATGAATTGATAAATAGATAATAGTTTTGAAATGATTTTATCTTACTGATATGATAAGAAAAGAGACCAGAAAATTGCGCTTATTAATTACACGTACAGTTGGCAGAAGCAAACGTGAGCCCTGGTGGGCGTGTTTATGTCCATTCATGTCGCTGTAGTTGTATTTTTGTATTAACAATTCGATATTTTGAATCGATAACCGAATATCGATACCATAAATGTCAACTGTTAAGAGATATGTAAACAAAGTCAAACTTGATAAAAATGTAACTCTAAATATTAATAAAAAAAATCATATTGAACCAAAACTAAAAACTACCGTTTGCCCTAAATGTCTATATTTTCAAATTACATGACTGTATTAATGTCATGAAAAAGAAGGGTCAAGTTTCTATGCAGAGCAACAAAATATAAACTGGTTATAGTCCAGTGTTGCCGATGCAAAAACGAAAATTACCCGAACTTACTATTCAAATTATCAGAATTTGTCAAAATTACCAAAAGGACACATTGGTTATCTAAGTAAAGTCTTCGACCCCAGTAAATATGAAAAATCCCAAAAAACAATAGCCATTTTATATATCCCTTCTACAAAATATTCCAAAAACTATTGGATCCAAATTAGTGAAATTGTCTAAAAATCGGATGATCATTCTTGCATTGACAACACTGATACAGAATGAATAAAATGATGTATGTTGATGAAATCACTCGGTCATATTATTTCGATTATATTTAACAATTACTAATGGACAATCGTTAACATTGGCTCTTGATTGGCTGCTTGCTATGACCTTATTTTAGTTCGCATATTTTCCGGGGCTCATGTTTGGTTCTGACAACTGTATTATTTAAATTTATTTTTGTGACTTTTTCCAAAATCTGTATATAAGATTTAAACGATAATACACTTCTGATATCACTCCATAAAAATAATACAATTATAGATGTTTGGATGTTTGCCTTGTCCAGGAGGTTGATGTTTTTTGGTAACCTTGGCTTGGCTACGAACATTATAAATGTTTCTTCTTACATAAGATACGTCATGAGACAGGAGATATACAACTCCAAATAAAAGTGATACTTGTACAACAAACACATAATTGACTTTGCAATAGACTATGATAAAATAAAGTAGGGATTACGCAGATAGACAGACTCCGTTTCATTAAGGAAGAAGTCACTAGAGTCTAGAAACTGCTTCTTTCTTAATGAAACCATTGTCTAATGTAAAGAAATAGTCTGTCAACCTCATGAGTATAACAAAGACCATAAAAAAAAGAGATGCATATATATTGAGAGGTGGCGGCGTTAAATTACGGTGGAACTTGGAAACTTTCAAATACTTGCTACTGACCGATAGGTGGCTCCATGATCAGCTTAAAATATTAATAGCCCTTTCTTTATATTAGACAATGATGAAACGAAGTCTACAAAAATGCCCAGGAACCAAATTACCATAACCTTTTCGGGGACGGGAACCAAATAACATACTGGTACCTTAAATTGATCTTATCTACTTCCTACCGGGAACCAAATTACTAACACCCCTGTTGTAGGCAGATCTTTTTCTGTCTCCGTCTTAATAATAAAATCATCTTCAAAGCATTTGTAAATTTCTGTAGCCCATATGTAGCTTTTTCATCTTGGGTTTTAGTCCCTTTTATGTTCTGACATTTTATTTACGCAAATTACACTACATAAATTGTTTTTATATGTCTTTTCTATTATTCTTATCGTCTTCATGTCAATTATTTTATCACTCAAATGTCCTATAACACTTCCCTTGGTACCTCATCAAAAGCCTTTTCCATATCAATGAAACCAGAGTAGACCTCTTAATCTTGTTCTAGTTATTTCACTGCTATCAATTTGAGGGTAAAAATGTGATCTGTGCTTCTTCCTTCTCTAAACCATTTTGTGATTCTTCTAGTGTACTTACGGTCTCAGTATATTATCTTCATAGCCCGGATGAGTAAATTTTTTACTCCTCTATAATTCTTGTAATTGTGCTTGTCTCCCATTTCATAAATTGGCACGATCAGTGCCATTTTCCAATCATCTGGTATTTGTTGATTGTTTCCAGTAGATAACCCATTCCTTTTTGACCCAGATTATTGAAAATTCTGTTGCTCGTCATACCCTGGAGCCTTACCGTTTTAGTGTTCGTACTTATAACTTCTAGATTTTCTATATTTATACTTCAACTTCTCCACTATCTATAAAGTAATCGTAAGTTATTTTCTCTTATTCCGTTTGTTGTTGTCCAACTAATAGGCATTGGAAGTATCAGCTTTGATATTAATGTTCCAATTTAAAAGTTGAAAGCTTTAAAGTTTCATTACTCACCGAAATGGAATACCACATCCAAATAATAATAATTATTATACCCAATTTGCAGAATTTCGTTATAATGTTATTTTCAATGAAATTCACCAGTGAATGTAAATATCAATATTCAAAGTTTTTTATCTATAAGTAATATTTGTAATTTTCCATGTTACTTTCCATAATGGTAAAATACCAGCAGCATATGGGATATCTTGTAAAAGATAAAAATATTGACATAGCTATTACATTTGTGTACATAGTTAATCTATATACCTGGATATTTTATTTATGAATTTATATGATACAGAATGATGTAATACAAAAATTGATGTATTAATTTGATAATAAAAATATTATGCAAACTTTCTGTGGGATGTGAATATTAGATATTAGTTTTTATCAGATTTTATGTACATTTTTTTATTAGAAAAAGAGAGTTTAGTGTTACGCTATACGGATATAAAGAGGATTTGAATAAGTTAGACACTTGAAGCCATTGGTAAACCAGAAAAACCTTACCAACGTCAAACGTTTTAGTTTTGTTAATCACTTTGTTATAAAAAGTAAAATAAAGAATTGAATGTATATCGAAGTGTCCGTCTTTAAAAAAATATTGTACGTCACTCACCCGAAAATTAGTGTTTTTCAGGTCTCACCAAACTTCCAAGTCTCGCATACGGCTCGCCCTGGAATCTGCTTGTCTCGACCTGAAAAACACTACTTTTCGGTCTTGTATCGTAAATTACTATTCGACTGATAGAGCTACTCTATGTATAATCAGTAGTAATACTATAAGTACTTCAAATGAATCAGGTTATACATCGATAACTTGTTGCATAATTATAAAGAGTGTCGGTTTGGCAGTTTAAATAATACGACCGCGAAGCGGGAGGATTATTCTGTCAAACCAAAGATTACAGAATAAAATATGAGATGTTTCACTCTAGGGCGGTTTGATTCAAGTTGCTGTCCCAAACGGACGCCGCTCCCATAAATTATGTTAACGATTCGCTTTTGTTGTCAATAACGAGATCGGTAGATAGTTCGAAGAGCTTATTCTATTTTAAGCTATATAGCGGTAATTAGAGAAATTTATATTTAAATTAATAGCATTCTTTATCACAAAGGTTTATTTTTGAATTTTAATTATTTCGAAAAATGTTCGGGATATGAATTTGAAAAGGTGAGTAAAAAATAAACTTGAACTTTTAAAATCAATCAATTCACAGTTTTTATCCAGCATCTTGATAATTTTGTGATACTTATTGATAATCTATCAGATATTCATCACAGATTAAATAAAATATACTCATTAGCCACCAGAATAATAGGGCCACTAAATCTTAAATTTTGATCTTTAAATAACGCGTATTTTTTGGATTCACAAGTTTAAAACAGTAAAAAGAGAAGCAGCTGCAGGACTTTATTAAAAAATTTTATAAATGTTGTGGAATACTAAGTTTGGAGTTTGGTTTATGTGTTAAATTTAATCTATTGTCATTCAAATCTATCAATATACATTTGAGAGTGAAATATATACGGACTCTGGTGTAGAGACTTGCATAATATTTGGAAGGAAATTGATTACATGGATAATGAAAAGAAAATTTAGTAAATTCGTTCAAAAGGAACTGACCAATTCCCCTTTGGTTAGCTATAGAATTGAATGTTTCGATAAATATATTTTCCATCGCAATAACGTTCTCGACAATGTCCCTTGATGGTACACATAAGCCACTAAATTAATCCTTCTTTGTCGTGTAAGCTTTCAGTTTACGGAAAAAAGTTTCTCTGCTTATCAAATTATCAGCCAAATGGGCAAACTTTAAGCATGTTTCACATGAATGTTGTATTAGACATTTTTTTAACAAATACTCCGTAACATACACTGAAGCATTTCCTTCTGGGCTTGATAGATTTTGGTAATCTGTTGTAAACAAAGACTTCCGTATTTGATGATAACTAATTTAATACCCACCTCTCAACGTCTTTGGGAAAACGATAAAAGGATATTTCTGGTTTCCCCACCTTGCTGAAACAACCCATCACAGCACCACACACGGGCATTTTAAAACCACTTTTATAATATTATTGATACTTTTGGAAGACAGGAGACTGAGTGAAATAAACAAAATTCTCTGGCCCTTAATCCTTAAGTACTAACACACTTAAACACACTGTCTCAGAGACAGTCAGTATCAAAAGGTTGAGTATAAAATATCTTCCCACTCCCGCGCTCCAAACGTTGGCCAGTAACGTAATTTCAGTACACATCAGCTAAGATTTCCAAAAAAATGCGAACAAGCCCAACTTTATGCTTTATATTTTTCTCATGAGTCTGTTAATTTTTTGTGTCTTCTTGCTTAATGTACTTGTTTATATAATATCCTTATTATAAAAATAAATCCGTAATTTTGTATTAGCAAATATTACAAAATATTTAGTGTTTAAGCTTTGCTATTAAAGAGAAAAATATTAGTATGATTTTTTGCTCATTTCAACAATTAATTGATAAATTTAAAAAATCTATACAACAAATATAAAACATGGGTAACCAATTATAAACACCGTTCTAAAATAACAGCGCTCGACGGGCGACGTCCCGTATAAAATTAAATGTAAGTAAGGACGTAGCGACGTACTGTACCATCCAAGTCACCAGACAGTCACCAGCGGCATCAGTGCTTTACGCGATAAATTCGAACGAGTGAAATATCTTATATTTTATTCTGTAATCTTTGCCTAAGCTTTAATATTTGTAATATCATATCTTCTTTTTTTATTCATATACAGATTGCGAAAAATCTATTCGAAACATACGTACGATTTACACAAGTACGACAAGGAAAATATGAAAAAAACTTTTTAAAAGGGAGAGGAGAATAATTGTGCGCAGTCAGCGTTGGACGTGTGTTCATTTCCAGCTACCAATCTGATATGAAAGCAGCGTTGCCAGCTTAGAATGTTTGGTACTCTCTAAGGAATTAATAACTCATTTTGCATTTGACATTTAACACGGGATAACGCCGTATTTAGTGAGAGAAAATCGAGATTGGTAATATTATTGTAATGTTTTTCTTATTTATTTGAACTGTTTTTACCGTGGGGATAAAATTATACGCTCACTATGGCTAATTACTAATGTTTTATTGAAGAAACACTTACACACTATGATAGACTTAATTTATATATACACTACTTAATGTCTACTAATTTATTTACACTCGGTATAATAATTGTCCTAATTTATCTTCAATACTATTTATATTCACTATCTGTTCACTCACTATATACTGAAACTGTTTACCGGTTCACTGTATACTGAACAACTCCCGACTCACTAGAGAAAATCCGCGTATATATAGTCCCCCGAATCTCTGGAGCTTTCTTGAATTCACCGCCTTCTACTCTGTTTGAGAACAGTCTCGAACATTACCTGTTCGAGAACCTTTCTAGATAGGTCGCATTCATAGTTTGCGACAGGACCGGCTTCTGAATGACTGAGTTAGTAACATTATTGACTTTTGAAAAATAAGTGAGATCAACACAAATAAAAATAAAATAATATACTTCAAGAAAGAATTTAGATAAATTACAATCTGCAACAAATAAAATCTATACACTGTTCACGATTCAACAATTATTAGTATTTAACATTGTTGCCGAAAAAAATTGGGAATAACTTTTACAGATAAGTACATTTGGTGACAGCGGTTAAAACTCGGTTAAAATAGGGGGCACCGAACACACGCCCATCGCTGACTGCGCACAATTATTCTTCTCTCTCTTTCAACTAGTTTTTCGCGAATTTTCGCAATCTGTATATTAAGTCAATCACTGTCACAAGTCACTATTTTAGTTTCAATTGAAAAAGTCATATCAGAAGGTTACACAAAGTGAAGGTCCTGCAGTAAATTCAGTTTCTACATTTACTGGCATTGGCAATTTGGCTTTTCCAACGGCAAATGGCGACATAATCTGGATGCGCCTCAAGCAAACTATTGTTTCCAAGCAATAAAACAAGATGTTTATCATTCTATCGTTACTCATTCCAGCTTATTCATCCTTTTGTTATGCAATAGCCATACATTTTAATGTGGTGATTTGAATGGATTGATTTTGATACCAATTCAACTTTAAAATGTGCCATGCATATTTACAGCACGATACTATCAGCACTTTAATTTTCTTTGTTTTCGGCTGAATACGTTTCACTTCAATGGTGTCCATTTAATTGATTCAAGAAATGTTAATATCGTAATTTTATTGAAAGAATGAAAATATTTATCTAAATGATTGTTGATCCATTACATCGTCCAATCGATTTCAAACCTATCCCATTATATTGGTTGAGGTGTTTTTGTATTCCAGAAAATTTCGTTCAATAAAATTGTTTTCGATATCAGAATTCTGTATTGTGGTAAATTGCTATTTATATAATGGGATGGAAAACAAGAGAAAAACCGATCAATATGTTATTTACCATTTTATTCCAAGACAATAGACTTCTTATACACTTACCTCTTTTTTCTTTTGTCTAAGAATAGAATAAAACGACTGTAATTATTTTTTTTTTGTTACAACAACCACTATAACGAATTTAACATGCCGAAAAATTCAAATTATTTGATGTTTTTGTAAACGCTATATTGCTTGTGACGTCGAAGAGTATGATTTCGGTACTGCGCGTGTGTCTATGCGACAGCTAACGAAGGTATACCATTAATACCGCCAATATTGCCTTCGTTTAGTCGGGTGGTTCTAAAACACCCGTATGCATAGTTGATCGCCAGCGACTCCCCGTGGGATCGCCAATCGCCATGCAATAATTTTGCTGCAGAGTCAAGCGCCAGAAAAGCAACCTACCATAACTTAACCCCTACCCCAAACTAGTACGTATATTTGTCTCCATTTTATAAGAAATATAGATATGTATTTGTTATAACTATATTAACCACCATAACCTAAAACTGAATTAATTCACTGGTAAATTTGTATTTACAATAAATGAACAAGATATTATTTAAATGTGAATGAATATTATAACTATTATACTCTGTCGCACTAATGGCAACTTTTCATTTACAACATTTTTCAATTCTTTTTCCTAATCTCGCTTACCTCAAATACTGTCAATTGAGCTAGCAACCAATAAAACACTTAAATTGTAGACAAATATTATGATTGGATGTTATTGATCTGCAGTCAGTTGTTTTTGGTATGAAATTTAAACTTACGCCCTTTACTATCACCAGAAATCGATCTCCTTATATATTCTTCACGCTTCAGAAAATTAATAATGCAGAAGACTTCCCAGTATTCTAGTAACTACATCCTTAAATAATCCTCGACTACTACCGAAAAAATTACGCTTAGTTTAAATTATTAGTTGTTATAATTTTAAAGTTACAAGCAAAAGTTTCTTGGTTGTACCTAAGCAACAGCTGCAAAAGTTTTAGTTTTTTTTATAGTACATTTTTTTTAATAAACAGAAACCCCAAAGCCGCATTGTTCTAGAAGTTTTCCAAACAATCTTGCCACTAAAATGAAAAAAAAGTGATACCAAACAAGTTAAAAGATTTCAGATTTCAGACACCAAACAATAGTGAAGCATACAAAAACGGAGACGATTATTGGCAACACGTGTATCTATAAGTGAATGTTGCCAGTGTTTTTTAGCAGCACGTGCCTATAAACGAGAGTTGCTTGTGATTTTTTGGCAACACGTGCCTTTAAGCGAACGCTCCTTGT